>CCAG010017958.1:0-13845 GCA_001077435.1 Glossina morsitans morsitans | reverse complement strand
GCCTTCTTTCCACTGTTACAAATCGGACCAAATGTTATATTTTACTCTTACTATCATGTAGCGCTTATAAAAATACAACAAAATAAAAGCAAATAAAGAAGTTATGTTAAGAAAACACAACAGAAATCAAGGAGAGCTTCCTACGAGAGCTTGTGTAAGACTTCTCAACTTGAATTCCTTTAAATAAACGTTCGACATTCCTTGGTTAGTATATTAAACGCATGTACGAAATGATGGCATTTTCTCCAGTCAATTGCTATCTTTAGTCAATATCGAAGGACACCAATGTCAATAAGATTCTCGTAACTGAAAGAGAGGTGAAAGAACAAAAAAAATCCTTTTGTTTGTCTGTCGAAACCATTTTGATCCTTAGACTAAAATACATTACTGTACTAAATTTCATCGAAATATCTCCAAAATTGTGGTGTGTATGCTGAACAAAAGAAAAGAAGATGGACAGAGGGACATGCAAGTTCGGATCGATTCAGGAAGTGATTGTGGTTCATAAAGTGACTCTGAATAGATCGATATAATAAAAGATGGGTCTATCCCAAGTCCAATATGAATATATCCTAGTACTAGAAGTGACGTATGGTGTAACGATAACCAATAACAGGACACTTTTGTCTAATAATATCATAATAGTAACATAATTGCATAATATTGTAATAATAATGATAATTTAAAAACACTAACTGACTTCTGCAAAGATCGTTACGCACGGGGAATATCCAACTTCCTTTCAAAGTCCAATACAACTCTTTTACTAAACTATTTTTATTCAAGCAAGAAATTTACTACCGTCTGGAAACTTCTTTAATGAAATAAAATTCTAAGCGAATTTCGTCTTTGTATGGAAGTGTACGGTGTATGACAATGAACAACCATATATAAATATTTGATGATTGCAAGACAACTTTTTACCCCCGACTATCTACTCTTTTACCTAATTGATCACTTCTTCACTCTTCCCTTCTCGGAACTGGATGATATCTTAACGTTGCTCTTCAAATTCTGACGATCACAACGAAAGCTCCATATGATCCATAACTCATAACGTATGGTAGATACTGGTTTAAAATATCTGATAGATATTTCAATCAATGGCAATCCACGAATACTGTTCGCAGTATATTTGCTTGATATGCTTGAGATGATGGGTATCTGAGATTCTTCCAAATTTGAGTACAGTTTTCTTCTCGACGCAATATTTTCTTTTAAATATTTTCTTTCCATTCTTATTGTATTAAGCGCACTCGAAAGCATTCTTTTCTTAGACCATTCCGATGAAGCATTGGGGTATGAGATGCTAGCACGTGACAGCATTTTCTTTTTAAATTTTGTTTTAGTGCAAGCATTTTACATTCCTAAGAACTTTGTGTATATGCTTCAGGGGTTCAAATAGAAATACACTTTTTACTAATGCTATAGTTGTTGTTATTATTTTTATTACTATGTTGCACTTATTTGTTTCAACTATCATTTTTATATACATGTGTATGTACGTAATCTTAAGTCTCACCTGAAACTCCTTGCAGTCATAATACACTTTTAAACTAGGTATTTATATATTTTTATTTACTTAAAAAAAAAAAAAAAAAAAAAAAAAATGGAAATAAGAAGATAACCATGCAAAAAGCACCAGCTTTGTCTTAGTTTCCTTTACTTTCTTTCATTTCTTCTCAAAGTAGTAAAATTTTAAACATTTTATTGCTGTAAAACTATTCAGTGTTACGGAAAAATTTTTCTTTAGTATACAAAAATTTCTTAACACCTCCTAGGAGACACGCAGAGGTATGTAGAGCATAATAGGCAATTCGATAAATTATTCCGTTTATTGGTATTAAAAAAAGCAAAAAAAAAGGGAAGATAAAATTTCTTAAATTTTTTAGAACTATAAGAAAGTTGGAATTGAAATGTTTCAAGAAAACAAGTACACAATATTTTAAGTATTTTTGTAAATGCAAGAAAACTTATAGCTTCGATAGAAAAGTCTCGAAGGTCGTATGAGACTTAACGTTCAGCAATTCATTTATATTTAGGACAAAAAAATAAAAGCAAAGGCTTTTTTTCCTTTGCTATGAAATTTGGGGGAATAAAGAAATAGTTGTACATAGAGTTGGAAAATCGTAATCACAATTAATTTGATTGAGACGATTGCAAAGAGACAAGGCAGGGGCTTCTTCTCGTAAGAGACTAAGATGATTGAGAAATTACTTTGGTAGAGAAGTCTTCCGCTTGCTAGGTACGAAGCCCTTAACAATTTAGCGTTTTAAAAACAACATGGAACAACATGGTTTAATAAATCTAAATGACTGGGTTCATCCATATAATCCGGCTTTTATTCAATTGAATACGCTTGAGTGAATTCCTTGCTCATTTATTATGTCCATCACCAAGGAATGAGTGGTCTGTTCACACCCACAGAGGCTTTATCGGAAATCAAATTCTAATCCGACCGTCCGTCTATGTGTCGGTCTCTCTGCGTAATGTCCATTCTTCTAGTTGCACAAATGCATCCATCGGCTCTAAATTCGACATAAAGATTGAAAGTTGCAGGCACGCAGGTCGCTATTGAAACTGAGCCATGTCGGTCAAACCTACATAATCGGGCAACATTTGTGTTTTCGAAAATAAAAAAATATTCGTTTTTTACTCGTTGCTTATACACTGCGCTTACAACGATAAAAGTTTGCATCTGGACTCTGCGGGTGTTCATGTACCATCTTAACAAAAATGAAAAAACCGACCGCACCCACTCAATATCATAAAATATTAAAATTTATATTTTTGTTTCAAACCGTTTGCAGCGCCCAGAAGCTTCAGAGCCGATACAAAGTCTACACATTATTGGTTAGAATCAAACGGTGCCTGGTATAAAAGATTCGGTCGCGGCCGAATATGAATTTCTCAACTGTTTCATGATTTTGAAGCCCTTTTTAATTATCCCCCTGTAACCTTTACACTTGATTTGATAGAAAATGTTTATTATCAAAACCGTCGTAGTAGTGATAGTCTTGTAAATAGCTGCTCTCATGATAAAAGCCCTTACATTTGCAACGTAACTTTACGCTTACGCAATTGACGGCGTTTCACTTAAGGTTCGCAAAAAGGTTCACACGTGCACGATTTTTTCTGGCGAAATTTTATATATTTCATAGGTGTTAGACATGTATAATTTCTCTGTTTTATGCTGAACCGTACTTGTGGTATATTAAAGTTATGCGGATTTATGCAACACTTAGAAGGATCTCAGACAAACACGTCCTTTATTAAACCGATTAATTCCGATTCACTTTTTAAATTGATTTAAGTTTGTTGCCCGTCTGTCCGTCCTGATTTTTTGTGTTCAACCTGCAGGTGACAGTCTTTGAGATATTTTAATAAAATTTATTACACTGCCATGTATTGCCTCAAGAACAAACCCTATTGAAAATTGTTCTGATCGGGCTACTTTTTCAAATTTTTGCCATATCGCACCTAACGTTGAAAAGTCGTCATAACAATAACTGCATTAAGCGGGGTGGTGTAGAGTATTCAATGGTGAGCTTTGCCCCACTATAGTGTTTTTACTCTTTCTCCACTAGTTTGTTACATTCTTCCACCCATTTTGAGTTCGTCGCGTTTGTTTTGGGAAGAGACAATGATATGAGACAAGCTTCAGATATCCTTCTACAATTTTCCGATTTTGAAAATTGCAACTGCCGAAGAACAAAACCCAGTCTTATTAAATTCTTACACTGATCAAGATTATGCATACTCAGGTCTCTTATAGGTGTTGCGTACAGAACACATATATGACGGAGGTGTAAGTGAAGGGGGTATAACGTAAACTCTCTTCGTTTTATTATATAAACATTTTATAAATTTTATTTTTATGAATTTAAAAATATTCCAATGAATATGAAATTTTCCATTACTTTTATGTCGTTTGCTTTTTTATATGCAATTACAGATTACCGAACGGTGATATAAATGTAAGTGCATTCAATCGTATGGCGGCTATTGTTGGAGCATTTACTAAACATATGCATGCAGTAAAAACAACGGAAGCACCGACAAACAGTGAATACGAGACGTTCTGTCGACACATGCAGAAAATAACAAAGATGGCAGAAAATGGTAAGCGATATCAATATTATTCGAAAAAGAAAAAAATTAAAAAGAAGAAGAGAGGTATTCGACTTGAGTCGAATCAGTCAATATACTCAAGTAACTTGTGTGCCACATTTGATTGCAAAGAGAAGCAAGGTTTCTTCTACTCAACAATATCGACCACACTTCATATGAAATTTCAAAATATTATACGATTATACGATTATACGATTAGCAACACTTTTTGGATCATTTTTAAATTATCCATAAAAAACCATTGGGCCGGTTTATGGTTCTCCTCATCTAGCAAACTTGATATCGAGTTTGCATTTTAGGTTAACGCGTCTCGTTTAAGATCCTTCCTTCCTCGATACGGTTTTTTTATTGTACACCTACCGATGATATCACAAACGATTCGTTGTACATACAACGAACGAAAAGCTCCATTCGACACGAAAGCAATCGAGCAACATCAACCTAAAACGCGATGGTTCGTTTTTGTCTTTCGTATCGTACGATAGCTCGATAACGAGAACCGATAAGCTGGTCCCTAGTTGAACGACTCTCCCACTTTGTTCGACCACAATGAATCGAAAGTTTCTTCTTCTTCTTCTTTTGAGATCGGAATCGTAACTGCTAACATGGATAGATACGGTTAAGTGAATTCTGCTCTTCACACTGGTCTGGGTTGCAAATCCTCTATGGAATACATTCTTACAAGAAATGAATTACAAAGTTTTTTGTAAACGAATGCATTAAAATTACATGGTTCACAATTTCGGCTATTCCTTGCAAGTCTACAATCAATAGGATATATTTAAAAAAAGAACAGATAACTAAGAGTTGTTCTTGGAGTGAAATTACCTTAAAATGAAAGAATGAATGAATGATTAAGAATGATTAAAAAGAACGCAAGGTAACTAAACTGTACTCGTCTTAAAAGGAATAGCCATTCGTAATCGCAGCAGGTCGCTTAAAGCTTCTTTATTGCAGCATATTAAGAAATCAACTTCCATATTGAGAAAGTTAGCTGCTCATGACATACATAGACAACTACGTTTGTTTCCGAATTTTAATTATTTAAAATTTAAAAGATGGACTAACATATTTTAACAGATCCGGGATTTCACGCTGATTGGTATGCTTTTGAGCCCGTTACAAAGAAAATTTCACGCAATAGCCGCAAGCCCAATCATTTTGTGCACTAGTTTTCTACGCAAGAAACTGCAGCCTTATGAGTATACCTTTTAGACAATAAAAAATCTCCTTCTATAGGTCTTTGTATGATTACTTGCTGCTGAAATCTTAAATCGAAGTCGCTATAAATAAGATGTCAACCAAATGTTTCTTCGATTTCCAATTGACATTTTTGACATTTAAATTTTTAATTAGTGTATATAGATGGATCAAGAAAGAAATACGAATATATAGACGAATAACCATGTGAATGGACAAGGAGACGGGAACATGTCAATTGGCGACCATGTATGAGAGTAAACAGATGAAAGGAAAAAATGAATGAACGAGCCATGAACTGGACAAATGGACGGTTGGGCAAAGAAACATATTAACAGATCAGCGATCGAAATGTTAAGTACCTGGAAGTATGGTGCAGCAAACCAAGAAAGCGCAAATATTTATTTACATGTATGGGCGGAATAGTTCCGAAGATGATGCAGGAAACCCTATAAATAAATGAAAAGGTTTCGATCTAAACTTACGTACGTGTAAGTTTCTATGTCCTACCCCACTTACATCAGAAAAAGTTGGTCCAAATCAGTAATTTGGAATATAATGTGTGAATCACGTCGGCTTACACTTTGGACATCCTTCCATATTTTTACATACATATATTTTTTTCCTTGTGTCATCGTATCTCATAATTCTCTATTAAACTGACTCAAAACTCTTTATTTGCCTTACAATGTTGGTTACGTTTTTCATCGCTTAGATTTACAATAAGAGAATAATAAGTTTATGCGGATGTACGCAGCAAGCAGAAGTCCGATAGAGCTGCGTTTCGTTAGGCGAGTTTCAGTCATTTTTAAGAACGACGAACCTTGCTTAACACGGACCGCATCGAACCATATTTATGACCACTCTGAAGATAGCACCTGATTTTATAAAATCATTGCAAGAAACAAATGTTTTTTTTAAAAATGACTCGGCAAAAATCGCTGAGTAAAGCTACTTTGATATTCTAAATTTAGGTCGCATGTCTATTATGTCTATCGAATGGGCCAATTTTTGAACCTAGTCTTACATAAGCGCTAAATAAACAGTTATATGTTATTTGAAAATTTGAAACGTACTTTTGGACCTTTCGATAAAGAGAAAACTGAACGACCAAACAACTGATGTGGTTGTTCTCACTTATCGCGAGCAAATAATACAAACGTGCGAGACCCCTAGGTTATACACATTTGTATATTAAATCATTTAATATGATCTCCATCCCTCACTACACCCAGCAATATACGTGTCTTAAATACTTTGAGAAATATTGTGTTTTCAAATATTAAACTAAAATTTTTTATTTAATTGGAAGCGCCATATAAAATGCAATCAGGCATAAGTAAAAACAAAAATAAAAAAAAAAATCATTAAATTGCCACTCGACTATTACATGCAGTTTACCAAATTTAATTTAAAGGTTTTCTTCACTCATTTCTCACTTCTACCATAACCACTTTATAGTTAGGTTTTATTACTTAATTTATTAATGCATTTTATAAGTTATTCCGCTTCCCTGCCAGCTCTGCGTTTGCACCATCTTTTACTGTGAAAATTCAAGCAAAAAAAACTTGGCATAAAAAGGCATAGAAACTGAGAAACAGCGAATACGTCATTTACGAGCTTTTTATATAAGCCTGGGTGTGTGTATTTTCTTTTCTCACAATAATGCTTGCTTTTCGGTACACATATATATTGTGCTTTTTTACGCAGTAGGAAATTCTTTTGTCAACTAAATTTCAACCTTTTCAATGCAATACTATTAATATGAGCAATGTACGTATGTCAAGTTTTCGGGTAAATACTTGCTCTCTAAAGGAAGCGAATAAAGTTCACAAATTTTTCTTCATTATTGAACTGTTTACAGATCCATTAGTTCCCCATTAAAGATTCGTCGAAGAAATGCACCCAAAACAACCCACACCCCACATTATTTCACTTGACACAATTATTCATATAACGACTTCTGAAAGTAAGACTTTATCTTGAAAAAGTGATCCGATGCCAACCAAGTAGCCAAAACATTTGGGCCAAAACATGCTGGCCTATCAAATTTCAGCAAAAAACCTCAAAAATTGTGTTGAACAAAAGAAAACAAGGTGGACGGATGAACGGACATACAATAAAAGGTGAATCTAGCTCAAGTCCTTTTGCGTGTTACCAAGATTGGTATAAGGTGTAAAAAAAACAGGTTTTCTGCCGCAATCCCGGTAGTTAATCGATTATTGAGGCTATACAATCACATTACCATTTTGTGGAAATTTATATAACATGTTATGAGCAACGAGCAAAAGGCATCCAAAGCAAAGGTGTTCTCAGTTATGGTTTTATAGACGTGTGGCCGGTGAAGGCGAATTCTTTAGCCTGTTTTGGCCATCTTCAAACACTTTTCCAATACCTTTTTTTGTGCTAACGCGAGAATGTTTACCACATATGCCAGTCATTTGGCCAGACAGACAAACAGACATGCTTAGATGTATATCGAATCCATAACTGACCTAAGACTTATATACTTTACGGGGTTTTTAAAGCTAGCTTCTGCGCGTCATAGGGGTATTCGAAAAAATTGGATTTTGATATAGTACAATATTGGGTAGGCGTGGTCAATTTTTCCCAATTTATTCTTTTTGAAGTTTTCTCCCTTTACGTATTACGGTGTCCTTTGACCGATTTCGCCCATTTTCAAAACCAACCTGCGTGTAAAAGCTTCCAATGGTTACAACATACAATGACTAGAGGGACAGACAGACATACTTACATCGATTCAGAATTTGACGCTGACCAAGAGTACATATATTTTGTGGGGTTTCCGAAGCATTCTTCTAAGCGTTGCAAACCATTTTCCGAAACGAATATATCCCTCATGCTTCGGTGATGGACATAATAAAAATATTAGAAGCTTTGCTGTTAAAGGACAACAATTTCGTAGGTTTTCTGTGATGCTTTCGCACGCCAATCTCAAGGATAAATAAATAGTCTTAGTAGGCCGATGAGCATACATCAGCCATAGAATATTGTCCCCCAATAATTAAGTTGCACTTTATTCTGCAGAAAAAAAGTGTGGGGTAACACATTTGTTTATGCGTAACGCAGACGATATTGAAGCTTCACGAATGAAACGTCAAATCAGTAATAGAATTGTCACACGGTCACTGTGAATCATCTATTGTTGATTTTTTGATTTCTACGTAAAGAGAAAAAGAGGGGGAAGGAGAAAAAAGCTGTCAATGTTGCAATAGATAGCATATGCCATTTACGTACTTAGCTTATTCAGCATTTGTTTCATAACTTATAAACTTTTGCACATTTAATCAACTCTTTTCCTTCAGATATAAAACAAAGAAAATGTTCGAATAAGAAAAACAAAACAGCAATAACAGTACAATGCTTAAATTTCAGCACGTTTGTCAACATGAAAGTGAAATTAATAATAATAATAGTAATAAGAGAAAAGAAAACTTTTCTGTTTAGCGTTTCATGTTACCGTTAAAATCCCATAAGCAAAATTATGCTACACATACCAAGAATTTTTAATAGTTGTATAATGGGAAAACGAAAATATATACTTTCATTCATGTAGATACATACTTACATAAATACTTGGATGATTGTGGATGAGCAACCAGATTTTTTTTTCTATATACAAATTTACGTTATGTTGCTGTTTAGTTTGTAAACTAAAAAAAAAAAAAGAGGAAAAAGAAAAACCAAAACACAAAAACAAAATGAAAAATATCTAAGAGAGAAAAGTGTTCGCTCGTGCGGTATACTAACATTTTATGTTTACGTAAAGGTTAAATTTTACCATAGCTCTTGGTTGATGCTTATATTACCATGAATATGTTACGAGCTGTAATGGTTTGAGAGGTAATGCACCTGTAGATCATTGATATGGCTGTTGGCGAAACTTAACTGACTGGCAATACATATAAATTTGTGCTTATGTCAGGACGTATGCTCTCGTACGTGAACACACTGACAAGTTAAAAATAACAAGATATCCAACACAAGCAGGAAAAATGTTATGCTGTAAAACAACCTTTAAGCCAGTGCTGATATTAAAAATGAACAAAAAGCAACAACTATAACTACAACAAATGTAAAATGGGTACAACATTTTTCGGTGTATTTGTTAAGCTGATTTTTACACCCATCATCGAAGGATGAGGGGTATATTCATTTTATCAAAACGTTTGCAACCCATCACAGTGTATATATTCTTGATCAGCATCAAATTCTGAATCTATTTAAGCATGTCCGTCTGCTCGACTCTCTGTCTGTGTAACGTCTGTGCGACGTCTGTTTTAAAGCTTCTCTTGGTCGCAAAGATAAAGCTGTCAACATTAAGTTTGGCAGAAACTTCAGAAAATACTGCACGCAGGTTGGTATTGAAAACGGACAAACCGGGAGAGACACTGAGAAAACCTCTGGTTTTCAAAAGGAGAACGACATTGGTTTTTGTGCTCATTACTCATAAACTGCAGCAGATCTATTTACAAAAATTTGACGTATATCGTGCAAGTGATGCTGTAGAGCCTGTACAATAATGGGAAGAACTGACCTCGCCTACTCACTACTATCGTGTATCAAAACTTAATTCTTTTTCAGTATTTCTATAACACGAAGAAAAAAACTTCGAAAACCCCATAAATCTATAAATTCTTGGCCTGTTTCAAAATCTAAATGTATCTAAGCATGTTTGACCGTTCATCTGTCCATCTGTCCGTAGCGCACCTATGTAGTATCCCTCCGCAAAGCTGAAGATATCGCCTACAAATTGCAAAAGAATTTCAAAATGAGTTAAACTGATCAAGGGGCACGCCTATAACGTTCACACATCTATGTAACGTAAGCTGTTAATACCTTTGTTTTTCGGGTTTTGTTACTTATAACTATAACGTACAGTACATACACCTTAAAAATTTCCACTTTTGTTCTGAAAATGGAAAAGTCAGCCACGCGCACCCAATATTATAGAGTATGAAAATTCAATTCTTTTCCTTCTCTTCATCAGGGCGATGGGTACAAAAGATTCGGTCACTACCAAATATAATTTTCTTACTTGTTTTCTTTATTTGTTTTTTTTTAAATTTTTTATTGCGATATAAAAAAAAAAATAAGATGAAAAACCGACTGATATTTTTTTATAGAAAGGAAGGTACGAATATACATAACATATATGTAGAAGAATCTATAACGTAGATGTGAATTCTCTTTGAAAATCTATGCAAGTCTGTAGGCATGTGTTTGCGACCATGAGTAGGATTTGGATTTAACACAATTGTAATGAATGTGCTGTGAACTGGAAACACAATTTTAATATGTTTTTTCCTGTCGTTACCGTTTTTTTCATTTTTTTATTTCTTCTTTTTTTTACCTCTTTCGACTGATCACAGCAAAATTAAGCAGTGGCTTAAGGCTTTACTCCGGTATAAGCTTAGTATGGTAGAATAAACGAGAAAACAAGAGAAACGACTCTATAAACGAAATGAACATGAAAATAAGCAAACATCCTGGAAGCTTGCGTCTATCCATCAAATAGACATCTAAAGGAGATTGTTAACCGTATAAAACAAATAAAAGAAGAGATGAAGAGTTTTAAATTTTCCGTTAGGTAAAATAACAATAGAAGAAGAGTATGAGATATTGTCTGAGCGAAAAACTTCAATACGTTCAACTGGAAGGAATAAAACAAATTTTCCTCGAGTAAAACACTAAACTCTGCTACGAGCGAAAAACAATTCCAATATGTTAAATTCCTCCCGCCCTATTTTGCACATATTACACGTTTCAATTAAGTAGCGCATATTTACGAAAACCAAGGCGTAAATAGTATCATTACGCACTCAATAAAACCTTGACTTTTTCCTCTGAAAATTCCTTCCTTACGTTTCAAGCGACATTCACTGAAGTTCCAATGAAATAGCTCTTTTTTGATTGATGGGAAGGTCAAGCGCGAAGTGCCAAAGAAACGCTGAATGCAAAGAGCATAATGACGTTAAATCATGACGAATAATGTGTTTTCATATTCGATGTGTAAAAGTCATCGCAAGGACCATCAACATCCAAGCATACGGAGCCCAATGTCCATGACGGACACCTCCGATTACAGGATTAAGTTGCCTTGGCTTGAAAATGAAGTAAGCCATGAAATAGTTAGAAAGAAGTGGTCATGCTTTTGCTAAGATTGACAAGGAATCATTTACTATGAAGTTTTAAGGACTCACATTTGTTGTGAATTCATAAGGACTGACGAAATTTTAAAATGTGCACGATATCAAGCCCAAGTAATCAAAGTCAGGGACGCGCTTGAAGAAAAAAGGCCGCTCACAGGCAAAAGAAAGTGGGAAAATGATTTTACTTCATAGCATCCGCCTGTCCGCCTGTCTGCAGCAACAGCAGCCAAGAAAATGATCTTCAACTCCAGTTGGGAACTCCTCTGGATTACAGATTATTTAGCAAACCTATCTCCTTCTGATTAGCACCCTTTCAGTTGAAGATGTACGAAAATAGATCAATAACTATTTCGCCTTCCGAGTGACTGAATAAGCGATGAAGACCATAGGTAGTAATCGTTAGTGTTCCGATTATTTTAAATTTCTAACCAATATTTTTTAATTTCAATCAACAAATACACAGATATTAGTGAAAGGTCTTCTTTTTTTACTCAATGGCAAATAACTGGTTCAAATTCATTTAGGGTGGGTTGTCCAGTGGAGGGCTAAATCGCATATCCATTGGTTGAGCTCGAGTTGTTTTTTCTCAAAGCACCAAAAATGGATGAGAACCTAAATCCTGTTCAATCATGCAGTCATTTACGTGCAATTTGCGGTAAAAGTTTAAGGCATGATTAAGTTAATTTGATGATAAATGCGTTCGATTTTAAGTGAAAAAAATCCGTTTAAGTGATTTTTCGATTAAAATAAAAATGTTTAAACATTTCTCTAATCTTTAGTTTATAAAGCTTTTTCCGTTTGTCTTTTATAGACGATTTGTGCGTGTGCGTGTGCGTGTGCGTGCGTGTCTTTGTGTGCGAGAGTGCAAATCTTTGGTTTTCTTTTCTTTCTTTTTTTTTTTTTCTTAAGGAAATCCAAATTGTTTAGAGAAGGACAACGTTAAAATAATCTTATTTGAGTACGTAACTGAGGCTTTTGTAAAGCAAACTATTGCAGTTTAACTTAAGCAAGCAAATTTTACCTGCAAGCAATATTTTACTTCTTGGAAAATTTAATGAAAAAAAAGGTTTCTTCATGTTACTTGCTTTAGTGCTTATTGTGGAACTCATGCATTTTCATCCTCGTCGCCGAAGGATACAAGTCAACTAAGGCTTTCATTTGGCTTGTGACATTCAAACATGCGCATCATAGACTGAACAAAGATTAGTATAAACTATGCAATTTCATGGTTTCACGGTAATTGTTATAGGAAAAATTAAAATACGAAAATTAAAAAAGCAATTTTTTTTTCCAATGAATCAATTTGACGACAATTACTCGCCCGGAAGTGTGGATGCGAGTATGTGCTGTAAAAGAATATAGCATGTTACACGTTATAATAGGCGAACGTTGAAATATTCAGTAATTCATGGACGGCACCACTCTGTTGAAATAAAATGTGTTTAGAGACATTACTACTTGACCCACATGATCTCAGTTAATGGCAAAAAATGTGAAGTTAGTAAAAGTGATAATCGTAATATGACCAAAAACAAATGCCAGCATTATCTAAGTAATCTATATGCTTGCCCCGCACACAGTAGTCCCTGCAAAAAACAATAAGAAAAAAAATTACCTTTAACGGACTATGTAGTAACATATTTTGTACCCCCGACCGGATGCCTGACAGTTTAGAAGCTTTAGAATGTCTATAAAATGTTTTCATTCTCGATTAGTCTTAAATTCTTAATCGATCTAAGCACACTCGCCTCATGCTCTGTTTGACATATTCTTTCGGTCACGCGCACTAAGATGTCCCCTTCCGGCCGTCTATCCGTCTGCGCATCTGTCCCTTTCTGTTAAATTTGTAGTAAACATTTCCCCATTGGCGGAAGTGAAGAAAGCAGCTCCAAAAAGCTAGCAAAACCATTTGAAATTCTTGCACGAATTTTGGTTTTGGTTTGCTCAACAGAGGATACAGAGGCTTTCAAAAACAAAATTTTATGTTCTTTGCTCATTACTTATAGAGTACAGATGTACGTTCGTTTTGTGTAACGTGAGGACTTGTTATAAAACCTCGTCTCACGGCACCCGATGGTGCTCGGGTTAATTTTGCGTAACTGGCGCTCTCGAGAGAGTTATGAGAGCTGAGACACCAGATATACTTCTTGTGTATGGCCCAATAAACCTACTCTGGGGAATGCTGAGGCCTGCAATAGTATAAAGGACCAAAAATGTGAAAATGTATGTGTGTTAGGCTACGCCTAACAAATCACTCAATAAATTCGCAGACTAACTGCGACTCATGTCGCCACCATTGAGAAATACTTTTGATGTAAAATTTTGACGCATTCCGTTCGAA
>CCAG010017957.1:0-48620 GCA_001077435.1 Glossina morsitans morsitans | reverse complement strand
CGCATCATAGACTGAACAAAGATTAGTATAAACTATGCAATTTCATGGTTTCATGGTAATTGGTATAGGAAAAATTAAAATACGAAAATTAAAAAAGCAATTTTTTTTCCCATGAATCAATTTGATGACAATTACTCGCTCGGAAGGGTGGATGCGAGAGCTGTAAAAGAATATAGCATGTTACACGTTATAATAGGCGAACGTTGAAATATTCAGTAATTCATGGACGGAACCACTCTGTTGAAATAAAATGTGTTTAGAGACATTACTACTTGACCCACATGATCTCAGTTAATGGCAAAAAATGTGAAGTTAGTATGAAGTGATAAGTGTGAATACACGCAAAAAAAAAAGAAATTGAAGTACGATAGCCTTGCTAACACCTGCTACGGGCCGCAAGGCTTTTAACAGAAACTCTAAAAGAACTCTGAAAGTTTTAAGGCTGTTGACAATATAGGACGTGAGAGTCCTGGAAAGACTCCTGTAACAATTTCTCTACTTACTATCTATCCTATCAAAGAAAAATAGACGTAAAACAATTTCTAATACGATGGAAGAAGCATAGCGATCTTGTGCTCGGCTTACAGCAGCAGTACAAAATTTAACGCATTCCTGTTGGTTTTACTTCATCCAACATACACAGACATGGACAGAAAATGCTTATGTCATGTACTATCTATTTGCATATATATATTATTCCGGAAAAGCGAATTTTTCTTTGGATTCTCGTGAACGTAATATGACCAAAAACAAATGCCAGCATCATCTAAGTAATCTATATGCTTGCCCCGCACACAGTAGTCCCTGCAAAAACAATAAGAAAAAAAATTACCTTTAACGGACTATGTAGTAACATATTTTGTACCCCCGACCGGATGCCTGACAGTTTAGAAGCTTTAGAATGTCTATAAAATGTTTTCATTCTCGATTAGTCTTAAATTCTTAATCGATCTAAGCACACTCGCCTCATGCTCTGTTTGACATATTCTTTCAGTCACGCGCACTAAGATGTCCGCTTCCGGCCGTCTATGCGTCTGCGCATCTGTCCCTTTCTGCTAAATTTGTAGTAAACATTTCCCCATTGGCGGAAGTGAAGAAAGCAGCTCCAAAAAGCTAGCAAAACCATTTGAAATTCTTGCACGAATTTTGGCTTTGGTTTGCTCAACAGAGGATACAGAGGCTTTCAAAAACAAAATTTTATGTTCTTTGCTCATTACTTATAGAGTAGAGAGATGTGCGTTCGGTTTGTGTAACGTGAGGACTTGTTATAAAACCTCGTCTCACGGCACCCGATGATGCTCGTGTTAATTTCGCGTAACTGGCGCTCTCGAGAGAGTTATGAGAGCTGAGACACCAGATATACTTCTTGTGTATGGCCCAATAAACCTACTCTGGGGAATGCTGAGGCCTGCAATAGTATAAAGGACCAAAAATGTGAAAATGTATGTGTGTTAGGCTACGCCTAACAAATCACTCAATAAATTCGCAGACTAACGTATACATGTCGCCACTATTGAGAAATACTTTTGATGTAAAATTTTGACGCATTCCGTTCGAAGGTTGGCACTACTAAACCTCATAAGGATGATATTTTCATACGTGTCGGTTGCAGGTTGGCACTATCTAAAAATCATACGGATTCGTTAAAAGTCATTCTAAATCTGTATGTCGTCCTACGAATGCTTATTGAATGGTGTGTTAATGTTGTAGAATAACGAACGAAACTTCATTTTTTCGATTCTTTTTTTTCTTTGAAGATAAAGAGGGAGGTGTAAGGGATTCGACCACAGGTGAATATAATTTTCCTACTTGTTTCGTATGTTTGCTTTTTACTGATGCAATATTGCATCGGTGCGTTATACATAAAACTTAGTTTTACTTCTTTTTTACAAGTAAAACCTTAAGAAATTCAGTACAAAAGGAAAATAAATATTTTGTATATACAACCTTCTGCTAAACGTAGAAAGTGAAATATTCTTAGAAAGGAAAATATCGTATATAATAACAACATGAATAAAATATAATAAATCATACTCAAGAATGGTTGGTAGAAAATTGGATTTTAGAAAAAAATATTTATTTCTAAGAAAATGCGTTTAAGAAGACTTTGATTTACAAACTGAAAAGCAAAGGGATTTGCTTAAAGCAAATTAAAATGATTTTCAATCAGAAAACAAAATTCATCAAAACAGAATCGTAAAAGACTTTAATTAAATGCTTAACCATAAATACTTCAAATTTTCTTCCATTTCCAATCATTTATACAGATTTGAATAAGTTATTTAAGCAATTTAGTTAAAGCACTTTTTTTTTCTTTAGTTTGAATTTTACATAGCACCCATTGCCATTACCATTACCGTCACCTTGTGGACGATAAAAGTAGAATTATTTTTCTACAATCTATTATATAAGAAAAAATGAAAAGATTTGTCGATGCAGGATTCTTGAGTATGGAAGTGAAAACCTTAAGGTATTAAAACAGCTTTTTTTAAACATTTTTAAAGACAGAATGAACCCGTGTTAGCTCTTCACTCTTTTGCATAACTTTTCTTGCTATTTGTATCACCAAAGGTCACAACTTTGCACAACAAACGAACAAAAATATTTCTTTCGCAAGATTTTTTTGAAAAATTTATTTTAAAATAAATAAAAACACTAAAGCACCCTACACGACCCTACAGGTAATAATATAACAAGTTTTAAAATTGAGATGTTAAAAGGGAAGTAGTCCGATCCGAAGCATTTTCAACACCATTCGTCCTTGGGCCAAAGAAAGTCAATGTACCGAAGTAGGTTAAACGCAAGACCAAAAGACGGACCGACGAACACACAAACTCAGCATACGCTTCTGAATCGATCGGCTGATCCATCTCCAGTTCTTCCGGGTTTTGCATTCACCCGCAAAACCTACTATACCCTTGCATCAAAAGAGGTGTAGAACATAAAAAAGGCACCGAATTGAATTTTTTTTTCGCTATTGAAAATGAGCCATAGAATCGAGAAATTTTACATCATAGGAATTAGGAAGCCTTATTCTTAGCTGATAGTAAGAATTTCAATGCTTATGGATGGAAAGTGAAATGAGGCAGCGCTAGGATAAGCTCAAAAACCATAGCTTTGAGAAAAACGCGCTAAACGTGGGTTTCTCTTCTAAGCTGCGATATCAGCACAACAGAACTGGCTTAATGCTTTTAAGCAGCCCTGCATGTAATCCGGCTCGCCGTTTATGCTCGGAAAATGGAATTCCCAAACTATTCAACATTTGGTCACACCAATTAATCCTTTTTCCCGCAGGACTACGTCTATTGAAAAATCTAAAAAACTATGTCGTGTGTGCCTAAGCATGTTAACTTACGCGTACACCTCAAGAAATTATAATTTTATTCAATACCCCACAATACTACTTACCCCCTTTCTTAGGAAATGGAACGACCCAATTTTTCACCTCCAATAAATGAATTCTTTTGCTTAAGTACAAGATGACGTAAATAACTTGCTACTGCTAAACTAAAGAACAAGTTTTGGGTAAATGTATTTTTAAAGATTTTATAAAAATCCTTTTTCTGGGAAACATTAAATAAATTAAATTCTTTCTTCTTAAATGTGAAATTTCTTTAAATTAATTGCTTTTCTCTGCTTTATTTCGGTTATTAAATAACTATAATTTTTTTATTATTATTAAACGTCGCTTTGGTACATGAGGGCATGCATCACAAACGAAACTCATTTAAGACATTTATTCTGCACAATACAAGCAATTTATAATTTTCATTTATCATGTTTTCATGTCTGTTTTTTTTTTTATTTATTTTTATTTTTTTTTTTTTTTTTTGTATTCTGTTTTTTATTCCCCAGTTCATGAAAAGTTTTTCTTAATTTCAGCAATTTATCATTGAGTCTATTATATGGAATTTGCAAAGAAAAGATCTTTTCGGTAGAGAAGATAAATTTCCTTCTTGTCTATATGCACAAACAATTTCAATGCACATATGAGTATGTGTTTATATCTCTATGCGTGTCCTTTCTTCCTCTATAAGCATATATATATGATGATTAAATGCATACGATATTTCTTAAAAGAAAAAACTTAACTTTTATTTAACCGAAATCTAAAGGTAAACAAATTCATTCTTTTTTTATTTCGATTTAAAAAAAAAAAAAAAAAATATCTGAATCTCTGCAGATTACCAAACGTATACGTTATGGAGAAAATGGGAAAAAAATTGAAAAAGAAAAAAGCAAGCGGAAAATGTATACCGACATAATAAATTTATTATATTTCAAGAAGTTTTGGTTGGTTATCTGCAAAAAGAGTTATATCGCAAGCAAAACAGAATATCAAAGGTTTTCAGCAAATAAAAACAACACATTACATATCTATGTACATATATATGTTGAGATGTATATATATGTCAATATAAAAGTATCTGCAGGTAAAGCACGCAGACATGTGAGCCAATAATAACAACGATAAGAAGGCATAAACTATATTTGCAGCTTACGTAACCTAACCTACATATATATGTAAGCATTACGGTTGACTTTAGCTTTGCTCATAAAGCAGGGTGCAGTTACGACACTAACACCAAAATTTTCTCGATTTATCCACAAGCTTCACTTCAACGCCGGGTGTAAAATAATTTTATTCCTACGTTTGCAGTGCACTAAAATACACTTACGATACTTTCCGAAATACAAATACAAATTCTTAACGAAAATATGACGATGAACAGATTAAGCTATGATTCTTCATTTGTCCACGTCTACATAGGTAAAACAGATAGGGAAAATATTGAAACTTGTTACCTAAGTGAGGTGCAGGAATATTTGTAGAGTGGTTTTTACAAAGAGATGACATTATTTTTCCTGTGAGCATTTCGCGATTTGTTGAATTGATCTTTCCGTAGGTAGCCTCGAGAGATGATTTGTGGAGGTATCGATAAAATGTATACCCTATCTAATGGAAGAAATATTTATGTAGCGATGGACAGCATGGATATTTTTTAACGTCCTAATGATATAAACGCTCTTTTTATTATTAATTGTAAACGTTATATATTGGGACTGACTCCGTAGAAAGCCCGCCAACGGAAACCAACGTTTCGGGTCACAGATATACCTGTAAAACGCAGTCATCCGCCTGAATTTTCTAACACGCATGCCGTGTACCGGACCTCACTCGTGACTAAAGTAGATTCTCAGTCGATAGAGGCATAACGCTTACCAATATACTGCGACCACCTCTACTTCTTTCTGTTTCCCTTTCCCTTTCTTTCTCACCGTCACCATATTACAAGCTATTCTTCATATTAAACGAAAAAAGGTCAAAAATTAAAACAAGTTCGATATGAACTGAATTTTGTGTAACATTTGCATCACGCCTTAGAGAGTATGAGAGACAAGGAAAAGGCATTTAATGCTTTGCAATCAATAAATTCCACCTTCTAATTAGCAAACCCAGAAGAACACCTCAAGAACTTCTTCACACACTTGGATGGGTTTGTATCCAATAGGTAAGTGTTTTGCCTTTGTCGACCGAGCACTTACTATAGCTACGACCAGTAGGGTCAAGCCGTACTGAGCTTTAAACCAGACACTTATCTATGCGGCAGTCCCAAATACGAGATTAGAAAAACCATTGCGTTGTTTTTTTTAAGAATGAAAGGTGTAGGGAAAAACCTTTCTACCAATATTACGAAACAATCTTGATCCCACTGCATGTTCTCAAAACTGACATTCCAAAAAAGTGGGTTAAATATAACGCATGTCAGCCCGGAAAATTCGAATTTCTAAACATATCTGTAGGCTATACCGTGTACTGAAAGCATCCTGATCGACCCATGTAGTAAACCTTACGGGAAGAGAACCCATTAATATGGTTTAACCCAGGTTCATTTATTCCAGAAAGCTCTTCTTCTTCTTTTACAATAAATCCGTACTGCACTTACAACAAACATTACCGTCGTATGTGTATGAGTAAATGTTCTGAAAGCAGTAAGTGATAGTGAAGTATACGCTGTAAAAGTTCCAAGTCATTTATAATAAAACCATATATATATATATATACTCATATATATGTTTGTATTGTTGTTTTAAGTAGGATTTCCACCTGATATTTGCTTGTATAGAAAATTGTTTAAGGGTTTTCTGTGCAAAAAATATATTTTCTACAACGCTATGCACTGCACCGAAGAAGAATAAAGTCAAGCACTTAAAATAGGTTTAACTTGGATACACAGACACATATGGTTTCAATTATGTGCGACTATATCTTGTGCACACATATCAATTTTCCGCTTACAAGGAGCTTGTATTACGATTTTTATATAAATTTCCAAAATATTTGAACCGCACAGATTAGGTTTACCGCTATGTAAGTACAAAACCGGAAATTTTAATTGACATCAAATCTATATAGATATATATCGACGGTTGGCAAGTAAAATTCGTGAAGTGCTTATAAATTCATTTGTATTCAATGAGCTTCACCTGTCAGTCGATGATATATTATAAATGCACATCTCTCTTATTGTCCTTCATTGTTTATTGAGTTTATCTTCCGTGCAAAACAATATCTAATTGGTAGGCAGAAAGCAGCAGGTAGTCCACAAATTCCTGAACTTAATTAACACAGAACTCACTTGAGTAAAATTTAAATCCGAACGAATAGGTGATTCTCGCCTTCTTGGAGATTCATTGTTTTTTGCATACCTTACGTGTGCTACGATTTGTTTAGAAAATCCCCTAAGTAATGTTCCCGCAATTCGTTTCGACTCAACGAAAGTTGAGTTTTTTATGTATACGATTTCTGCTTTCTATTATTATCTTTTACTCTTGAGAGAAGAGACTTGGCTACAAAAGTTTTCTACTACAATAAAAGTCATATTCATGCTTACACAAACACTCTTAGAAGCACGTAACTACATATAAAAGTACATAGTAAACAAACGTATAAATGTTTTGATAACAAATTCGTTGTACCTGAAAATATACATAAGTGCATAGGAATTCTTAGTCGCACACACATATTCGAAAATGTTGAATATTATACATTAACGTTAAGTCAAAAGCGTCTAATGCTCGCATATGGGCTTATATGCGTTTCAAAGCATTTAACATTTAATGCTACCATCTATTATTACAATCTTTACTCTATTTATTTATATTCAGTTTTTCTCTATTTTACACATTTTATTGTTAGTTTGTCTACGCATAAACCCACCCCCAAATATGCTTTCATACGGCTTGTTTACGTTTACACTGCACTATGGGTTCGCAATACCATGTCGCAATTGTTGCCATCAATTTATGGCCTGGTTTCTTTGAAGAAATCCATATCATGCTTTTACTAAATCCTGTCTAAAGCTTTGTTCTCTTTGATTTTAGAAAGAATTTTAAAAGCTTTTATTATTTCACATTATCCAGTTTTTGCTAAGCAACCTACGGAAAAGTATTCTCGCTTAATCGTCGAAGTTCACAAAGTGTCCATTAAAGAAACTAAGATTTGGGTAGTGCAGTGACTGACAAAGGTTTTACGTAGGTTCCTGCCTATGTGGCTTAACCATACGGTGCCAATGACACACGGGTTAATTTAGCGTAACCCACGCCCCCCAGTGAGTTGGACAATCCCTGTAAGCTAGAGGTCCAAACTGCAATGGAGTCCAGATTGTTTATTGCGTATGGCACAATAAACCCACTCTAGTAAGTGGTGAGGCCCACCCAAACCTTGGTTATTCCGCTAGGGAATATGAAAACCACCACGAACACTCCCCGAAACATTCAGGGCTCACACATTGATTAGTACAAGGGTAGTACAAGGGAAAATGTTTAGAATTAAACATGAACGACATTTTCTTACGAGCCCATCCATCCCACATTACAAAAATAATGAATCTATTTGGGCTGTATTTGTACGTGGATTTGGGATCAAACTCATATTTGGTTAAATGGCTTCATCAATAAGGAAAGTTGCTCCTTTGGGGTAATGAAAACTCGTTTAGTGCTCCTAAAATAGTTCGAAAGTGAATGATATGTGCTTTGAACAAGACGTGCAGAATGCCTTATCACTGGTTTCACAATCAATTTATTGAGAGAAAAGTTCAATGATTCTCAACCATCTTCAGAAATGGCGACGTGAATTGTCCACCAAGATTATGCGATACGAGTTCCATTAGACTTTTTTTCTTTGAGGTTATGTTAAGCCATTGAAACATAAGTTCTTTTTTGATCACTCTTTATTAGAGTAATGAGAAAAGGAAATGAGGCCACTTGAACGTCTACGAAGAACTTAACGAAGCTATATATTAACTTGAGTTAGTTGATATAAAAAATGTCCTTTAAGATGAATGCAGCTTTCTTCGTTATTTGTGAATGTGTTTATAAAGATAGCTAAGGTCGTTTTTATATCCACTACAGGGGAGTTGAAGATCGGGTCTAATATTATTTCGTGAAAACTCTAGCAATACTCAGGAGGTAGTTTCCGATCTCCTATAAAATATAATAGCTTTAACCACTATCAAATCGTGGCTTGATCTGGACGCATCCGTGTGAGGTGTCCACTTCAAAAATGTAACTGTAAAAATATTAGAAGCTTTGGGCTAAATCTGTTAATCCCTACGTCAAATTACTGTTGAGGACCAACTTGCATCATCACGTATTAAATATGAAATCTTTTCGGAAAGTTCGTATGGGACGGCACTCGAAAAGTTGGCCATTATCTAAGGAATCGTGTCAAAAAGAAATCCGAACCAATGCATTTTCACTAAAACAGGTCAGTCTAACAAATTTCATCGAAATATCGCAACTCCAGCGATCTGTGGATTCATTTCAAATATTCATGGGCAAGGCAGCGGGGTAGGTAGTTAGGCAAGCTTTAGTGGATTCAGAAAAAAGTTCTGCGCTTGCATATTAAAATGCTACATAATTTATGCGGTTTTATTCCCTTATTAAAAAATTGCAATTAATTTTGATAAAACAAGCGTTGAATTAAATTAATTTTATTAAGTATTTTCTTTTCAATCAAGGCACACTTCAGTGGTTTTCACAATAAATTGTAAAAACAAATCTATGAGTTTGTTTTTCAAGGCAAAATGGAAAAACATTTATACACGGACGTACATACACACGCATAAATTTACTATTCCTTGTTTACGTGCGGAAAATGCGCAAAAAAATGCATATAAATTTAACGGAACAAGATCAGAAAGATACACGTATCGAGTAAAATGTGAAGGGAAAAAAATATAATAATAATTCAAATGCGCACATGTTAGCAAGAATCCCAACGGACAAGTTGTGCTTACGGTAATGATAACATTAATATATGATTGTATGGGTGCAACAGCGAAAGTTTGTATTGAAGGTTCAATGTGTACATACATTTATGCTGTCATGTAGAAAAACAACCTAAAGTACATGTACCTAGCAAGCACTAGGTATACACAAGGAGGAGGTGGAGGCACATATGGCAGGGATGCATGCGGTTGTCAGCGCATATTTTTTTCTTCTTACCAATTAGTTGCCAATTAGTTTTATTGTTTTTACATTTAACCGCACATTTTCTTAAAAACACTTTGTACCCGAAGAACAAGAACTATAAACATGAGTAAAACAAAGTGATGAAAATTTTATAGGAAAAGAAAACTAACAAGTATAAACACTACAGCGGGCCTGCGGCAACTATTCAATATCCTACAGGTATCATATAGTGGCCCTCCAAAATGAGGTTGTTATAAAGGAAATGCTCGAAAAAGTGATCCGATCTGAACGAGTTTCAATAGCATTAGTTCTTGAGCCAAAGCATATCAGTGTATCAAAATATCTCAAAAATTTCATTTTTTTTTATTTCACCAATTACTCAGTGGATGTTCCTACACGCGTAAGGCAGTCACGGTCGTAGAGGCAGCCTAATGGATGTGAAACCAATCGATAAGTGCTATGACTTGACCGACTGAGCATTCATTACTTACTTAACCACATCTATTTATTAAATTAAATTTTATAGTTTTTTTTAACAAAATATTCGCACCGAAAAGTATTTCTACCAGTAGACAATAGAAAACAATAAAGCCAAAAATATATAAAAAACAAAGTTATGCCAACTGTCTGTCTTCATTTTAAGAGCACACAAATATAGAAAAAAAAATTAAATATTTAATACCGTAGTGAAAAGTGCTTTACGAGCTTTTAGGAATATACGTACACACACACACACACACACACACAGCGAAGCACATCTGTCTACTACGCTTGTGGATATAATAAAGCATTTCTCTCTCATGTAACTTATTGCATTTTTGAATATAGATGTGTGTAACTGTGTATAACTGTGTGTGAGCTCAATCCTACAAATAAACTTTAACCTACATATTCACACTATGACATATGAATGTTGAATGTTATGCAACGTTCGATTCTACATATTCGAAAAATGAGCTGTATTTCGCTTACGTAAGTCTACACGAAACTCAAAATTATGCAAAAATGTTAAGTGAATGAAAGAGGAGGGGACAGGAAAAAAGGATGTGGGAATATGCAATGATGTTTTCCCCCTTATATCAGAACGAGAAATATATTCGCTTTAATTGAATATATCGTATGCTTTATCAAATGATACGAAAAGTCCAGAACGTATACAGACTTGTAGGAAATACAGAGCTAATTAGCCTCAAATATCGATGTAAAATATCAGTGCTAAATATGCATTAAATGAATAAAATAAATGCATGAATTTTCTGCTTTGTAAGCAGAAGCTTACTTTAACACGGGTCGTTCGATCTGCCATATAACTTTTAATACATCAAAGGGTATCCACTTCTACGCGGAACGTGACCTGAATTAGATTGGAATGGCGTGTGAACACGATTTTTAAATAAGTAGGGTACGCGCATGTATGCATTACACGGTCTGAAAGAAGGGGAGAAATGGAAAGAAATAGGAAGTTTGCTGTACCTCTCTAAAGCTTGACTTGGTAGTCACGGCACTTAAAAACCGTTCTGCTACTCACTGAAAGATAAACCCGCTAAGGGTTGGTAAATATGAGATCGTTATGTGCATGGCCATAATATCACATGCAACGAAAAATACTTCTATCGAACAAAGAAAACGTTTAGTTTTGTGTCAAATGAAGAATGTTCGCCGTTCGATTCTTGAATGTCCACTTTCAGTTTCTAGACACACGTCCGCAGCGGTTTGCACATGAAAAGTCGCACTATTCAATTTTCTTTTTGTATCCAAACTTATACAAATATATCAAAACTTGATACGCTTAGCATTGCCAAAACTGCATGAGTATAATGTCGGCTACCTACTTAGAAAAACGCCACACAGAGTTTTTCCTGGATTGATTGCTTTGGTTTTTATCTATAGTTATGATAGCAATTAAGATAATGTTTTAATAGCAAATACTTACATTTTCACTAATAGCATGTTCAAGCCAAGCATTATTATAATTCCGCACAACATATTCTCTCTAACGCTAACAGCAAATGTTGACATGAATATTCGCGCAATCGTTCTAACACAAATATTATGATAAGTAATAGATTAGCTGTGCCGATGTCGCTATCACAGCAAAACAAGCTAAACATTTCTTTGCGATATAGAGATTATACGACAGTTTAAGCCATCTATGGTCATCATAGGAATACTGCCTAACCATGTAACCGTGGAAATCAGCAATTACAATAAAGAATTATGGAAAGTAATTTATCATCGCAAAATATAATCCATCGCTAGTCATGAATTTCACGCGGAAATACGATCCACAGTAAGGCCCTTTGCTTGGTATCATTAAGAATTTTCCAACTAAGTTTCGATTTCTTTATAATAATAAATAAAGTGCAGCCGCCTGAAAATTTTAATGAGACACCTTGAAGTATAATACATTTCGGTGATTACAAATTGTGTAATGGGGTGTCACTGATTCATCATCCACACAAAGCCTCTGAATGGCTTACTTGACATATTAACAGAAAATGTTAACATTATTTTTCTTTTTTTTTTTGGTATTTGTGCGAACATTATAGTAGATTGTTCAGATTATAAGTAAAATAATGTTGTACGTGTCAATAGCAAAACAATGGCGAAAAAGTAAACAAGCCACTAAAATAGCACGAATTGTTCGTTCTACTTAGGAAAACAAAAAAGAAAAAACAATGTATTGGAAAGCATAATATAACACAGGACGGAAGCGGAAGTAAATAGAACAACAACATATCATGGGCTACAATTTATTTTGAAATAATACAACGAAGAAAATTACATTCGGATATGGCCGAATTTCAAATAGCCACCACGTTTATCCTAACAAAGAGCGAAACGAAAGACGAACGATTTGAACATTCAACTTCAATGCTTTACTCGATGGGTGTGGCTGATTTAATCGATTTTTTTCAGCAAATGCGTGGCAACTTGAATCGAGTGTTTATTATAATTTTTATAAAACCCAGAAAGCAGAGCTCTTCTTAATTTATGTTACATTGCAGGCATGTCTTTTGACTAATTTGGCGGTTTTTCAATATCAGCCTTCGCGCATAACTCCGATTTGAAGCCGCTAGCTTTACCGCCCTTTTTACCGCCAGGGAAAACTTCGCAACGGGCATTATGTAGACGGACAGACGAACATACTTACATCGACTCATAATATCATGCTGATCAAGAATATACATACTTTGCAGGGTCGCTAAAGCTACGTTCCGGCAAATGGTTTAATAGAACGTTTTGCCATTTGACAAAACATATTGCAGGAGTGGATATAAAAACATAAAAATCATTATTTTCACCCCTCGACGAACCTTAAGCACCTAACACTTGTCCGATTAGATTTTCGCTATCTATACAATTCTTTTCGGGTAGCTGGACAGATAATTAGGGTTAAAGTTATATAGAGCAGACTTGTGCTCATTTTGTGAAAAACTTTCAAAGTGATCGATTGTGTTATAGAAGTGAGACATAAGTAAAACCTGGAGGGGCAAAGTGAGCATACCAGACATATTTCATTTTTTCATTTCGAATATTTATTAAAGGAGCTGCAGAAGGGCACAAAAAAATATGTGTTATATATGGAACTAATGCTGTAGCACAACGCACTTGCCAAAATTGGTTTGCGAAATTTCGTTCTGCAAACTTTCAGTGAAAGCTATGTCGCGTTCTAGTAGACCAAATACCATTGATGACGACCATATAAAGGTTGGGATTGAAGGTGATGGGCACATAATGATTGGTGAGGGGACGCAGAACAAATGAATGCATCCAAAACAAAGGGTTAACCCCTTACACAAAAAAGAGTATTTTATTTCAGAATCAAAAACCCGAAGAAATTTCCAGACTACCTAATACATGCCCCATAATAGAAAAATTTTCCTTTTGCTTAAATCTGGCCTAAAATTTTTCTTTATTTGAAGTCGCAGGCTGCATTCGAAAGATAATTAAAAGTTCATGCCCTCAAGTAAGAGGAACTTCGGGAACCAAAGACTCATTTTACATGATTAGGAATAATGTGATGACGAGGTGCAGACGCAGATGATTGAAACTACCATTTATTTATATATTGTTCTAATATGTTGATAGATCTTTGATCCTATTTATCCAGGGCAGACATATTTCTGGTAAATTTTCTATGTCACGCCTTATGTCCACACGAACGAACGATGGGCGTTAAGGATCCATAAAAATTCTGTCCTTTGAGTTTCACCTTTCTCTGAGAGTTTATATAATTTTGTGACTCTCAGTGCAAATCCCCAGCGGATGAAATCGAATCGTATCAAAATAGCACAAAGACCATATCAGAATCAGCGCCCTCTGTGAAAGCTAAATTGTGTTTTTTTAGAGATCCAGTATGGCTCTTCGCTTTACTGTACATTGATTTATTCTTTAATAAGTGCGTTAAAATGAAAAGTAGAGCAGAAAGCTAAGAAAAGGGAACTCTGTAACAATACTTTTATCATTTCAGACCAGAAGCAAGCAAAAGATAGAAGAATCCTAAAGAACTAAAAATATGTATGAGATGAAAGGCCAAAAAAAAGGAAAAGAAAACAGCAAGTGGAGCAAGTGATAAACGAAAATTTTACTCAACCACCCTAAGTAGAAACTAGTGGAACAAGTTTTCAAAAGGCTTATTACACACCAAAAATGAAAAGTTGCCCAGAAAAAAAAACAATGTTTTTTTTTTTTTAATGTATAGTGAGTGCATTAGGGATAGTAACCATCATACATATATCACCCATTCAGCAACAAACAATACCGCCAATAGCAACCACCATCACCAAGTAGCTTAGTGGTGCAAAGGGCTTTCGACTCACATGAATGAATGAAACATTGTTGCTGACCCACACAACGTTCATATATGAACAGCATCAGTAACACCATCATCACTAATGGTAGTTTGAAAATAAAAGAAAAAAACCCATTGAGTGTGTGCTCAGGCATGTTGCCGAACATAAAACCCATAGCCTGAGTACAAAATCAATTTCGAGTTGTGATAATAGTTTTTCTTTTCCTTTGCACAGCAGTATAAGCAGCACATCACAAAACTCTGCTGGAAAGTCAAAATTGATTAAATTCGTTGCTTTACCGTGTGCACGTTCCGTTCACCGTTTCATTTTTGTTATTGTTGTTTGATCTTATGACCTCCAAGTTTTCAAGAATTCCATCATAGTCATCACAGAAAAAAAAAGAGAAGGAAAAAATTAGGTGAATTTCATACGAAGCTAAAAAAATTGAATGAAACACATATAGCAGCAGCAGCAGATAAGTTCTCTTTCAATATTTAATGTATATAGAAAGTTGAAGATGAAAGTTTTAATTAAAAACCACACACAATAATAACAAGAATTACTCAAAACTAATTAAACAATTCAATCTAGAACGAAGACACATTTCCAACCGTGGAAGAGTTGAAAAATTTCCCAATTAAGAAACTGCGCTGCAATACAAGTAATTAAGTATTTATAAATTTCAACTGACACCTTCTCTTTCTCAATTCTTCCTGTTCGATTGGCAGAAAAAAACGCCACCGTTAAATGATTTAAATTATGGAAGACATAAAACAGAAAACACAATACTAAACAAGACGGTCTTTTTTTTGCTACTTTTACGTTATCATTCCGTTGGCCATGTAATGGAAAAACAAACATTATCACCGGAACACTGAATGCGTTAATAAATCAACTTGTGTGTGTGTGTTTTTTTTTGTGTTAAAATCCCTTGTATACCGCCAAAGTTACCAGAAAAGCATCAAAAGAGAAAAAAGTTTCACGTAATACAATTTCATTCTTGCGCCAATGTCACTATAAAAAAATCTTTGTCTTGTTCTCTTATTGTTACACAATAGAATGCTCTTACCTCACCAAAAATTTACCTTTAATGCGCATTTGTTCTAGCTTTCGTCCTTACAACTAAATGAGGCATAGTAAGTTTTGACTTACATTTCCCATGTGTGAAAATACTCATCAAAAAAGATAAAGAAAATATAAACCATCACACATCACGTTTTTGATTACGATGGATGGTGGAAAGAATGCGACCAGGGACCTTCTTGAACTAATGATTTTGCAGATTTCATAATTTGAAAATCAAAACAAACTGAAGTTACTCTTACATTTTTTCATATCCTTGTCGTTAAGCTAAGTTCGATGTCTAGATAAATTAAAATGTCTGCAGTGGTAGCAGTAGTTGTAGCAATAGTATAATAATAGCAGTAGAAGCAGTAGTTGTGGCAATAGTAGTGGCAATTGTGCAGTAACAGTAGTAGAAACAGCAGTGGTGGTAATAATAGCAGTAACAAAAGTACAATAACAGTAGCAGAAGTAGCAGTTGTGGTAGTAGGATAACTTGCACTAATGACAGTAGCAATAGCAATAGCAATAGCAAAAGCAGCAGTAACAGTAGCATAAAAGACATAAGCGAGCCATCAGCTTAAAACGAAATTGAATCATTTAGAACAACATGACGAGTAGTTTGCTTAGCGAAAAAATCGAAGTGGTAAAAAGCAAACAATTCGACTAAAGACTAACACAATTTTTTACTATTTTATTGATTTTCTTTTTGTTTTTCGTTTCTCTCAGAAAATAGTTGGTGTTTGCTGTTGATTTGTTTTTATTTCAATATACTTTTTTCTCAGCTTAGTTTATTTAGCAATTTTGATGATATGCTAATGTAATCAGTGTCATTGTTATTGTAAACTTTTTTCGATCATGTAAAGTGCAGAGGAAACAAAAAAAAGAATTTAAAACCGACGTAAGCAGTGTTACGCAAACTAAAGGTTGACTTTTCCTAGCATATTCGGTGCCGTATTATTGTTATTATGAAAAAAGCTGTTGTTTTAAATGAATTTTAATTGAGATAAATATAATTATTCATGTATTGCTGATGTAGTCTTTGAGCACGGCGTTGAATTCATTTTTATAAAATGTTTTTATGTTTGGACAGAAGACACAGCTAGACTATATAGATGCTATATAGTGGCTTTAGTTTCGATGCTCATTCTATGCTTGTGCAGCTCTTAAAATCAAAAAGAGATAAACGCCAATCATTGGTTTACGTTTCTCGTTATTGAACTGGATGGAACGTCATTTTCAGTCTTGGGTCTCTGTCATATGTCCGTATGAATTTTTTTATAACTCTCAACAAACTAACAGAACGATTTACAAAATTTCTAAATTTACTGCCATGAAGGTGAAAAAAATTTGCAAAAAAAATCCCACTTTTAATTTTCAAAAGTGCATAGCTGCGTGCTTCTATCTACGCTACTCAAAAGTGTATGGAAGAGTTGCATTCTAACCGTCAAAAAATGTGGAAAATTAAATAAAGTTCGCGTAATAGGTTTGAAAGGACTCCCATGATTCGATAGTAAATATAAACTTATGTAATATTAAGAAGAAAATTGGACCTTTAAATATAATTCCAAAATTTTGGTCTTCAATATCGCGCAATTCTTCTTTCTGTCCCTTCCGGTAGCATATGCCGTCAATTGCTAATGCAACAAACTTACTTATAATGTAAAAGGTATCATAAGACAAATTAAATGTTCGCTATCACTAGGCAGAGTTTTTTTTTTTTTTTTTCTTTGATAGAAAATCGTATACTTGAGATGTATCGAAAAAGTCTTGGGAGTTCTTAGAAAATATATATTCGCCAGCACACCCTACCAAAGCTTATCAAATTTCCAGCAAAATAGGTTTTATTTCAACCTAAAATATTGAACAAAAGTTTTACAGAATTCCTCTTTTTATGGCCTCAATAAATGCAAGTAACTTTTTATGGTGTGTTGATTTTCCGTTTTGAACACAGAGGAAATTTAAATGAATCCAAATACACCGCGAATGCTATAATTTATGTGTTAAGTTAATCGACTTTTTGGACAAAAATTTCTATATAGAGATGCACAGACTTTGAGAGAACGCACTTTTAAGGACTTACTGTTATTCATTTGCAAAATTGTAACTGTATCAAGCTTCAGATTACGGCTGACGAATTCAAACCAATCTACTGCGTTATACCTTGAATATCCACTTGCTTTCCATATTTCCCGCCCAGACATTTCATTTCAATTTAATCTATCAGTTTGTAATGGCATGTCTATAGATACATTTACGTATATATATGTATCTATTATTTTTATGTATTTTACATGTTTTTTGTTTTTGTATGCATTCATAATATCCATTTATTCTCATTGGTTATAGCTGTAAAACAAATAACTAAGAAAATTATATTCGGTCGTGACCGAATCTTTTACACCCATCACCGTGATTCTAAAAAAGGAAATCAACCAAATTTACATGCTCTATAATATGGAGTGGGCGCGGCTGATTTCTTCTATTTTCAAAATAAAAATTCGTATCAAATCAGCGTGTGGGCGTTGCAGGCGTATTCTTTGAAAAGCTTCACTTCCAAATTCCTTTGCAAATTCTTAGGCGATATCTAATCTTTGTACATTTATCTGCATTGACGTATAAGTAATGATCAATTGGTTTTTTGTTATTCCTTTTGAAAAATAAAAGTGCTCTGACGATTTGGCCGATTTTCAACGTAAACCTAGGTGTAAGGGCTTCCACTTTCTCTGCCAAATTTGAATTCGATAGATTCATTCATGTGACCCGGAGAATGTTTACAACAGACTTTAAAAAGATGGACAGAAGGACAGACGGACATGCTTAAATGCATTCAGAATTTAATGCTAATCAAGAATACATATACTTTGTGGGGCCTCTGAAACTTCCTTCTGGACGTTGCAAACGTTTTGACTAAACGAATATGCCATTCGTCCGTCGGTGATGGGTATAAAAAGAGACGGTTATGTGCGTTTTAGAATGAATCTTGGATACCTAAGCTAAGTCACATATATATAGTTATACGTATATGCCATATACATATTTATGCAAATTATATATGCGCACACACGCAGCGTTCAATAATTCACGAGACTGACAAATTAATGTCGTCTCTAGCAAAAATAGAATCATGCGTGTGTGTATAATACATGTATGACGCACCAGTCACTAATGTTTTTCCGATCGAGTTATAGCGCTACTTTGACGCTACTTTGTTGTTTAACACATTCCCTAGAGCTAATGTTTGCAGAAAAAGCTGCTTTTGTATGGAGTCAAATTCGAAATAATCAACCAGTTATGTATGAATGTAGACCTTGTTTAACGGCTGTCCGCGTTCACACGAGAGTTTCGTGATTGTACCAAAGTGCACAAATATGAGCACACGACAGGCAATCTGCTGAGAAAGAATGGAAAAATCTATATATTCGGGTGTTCGCTAGACATTGCTGTTTGGGCGGAAAATATCCCGTTCAAACTCAGCGTTGGCAACACTTATTCTGTCAAAGACTGAAGGTTCTCGATAGTTTGCTGATTTTAAACGAGTTGGACCGGCAAAAACGATGATTACACCAGAAAACATCAAAACAACCCTGAAAATTATTTACGGCAGTAAAGAGGTGAACTTGCAAGAAGTAGCGGACATCTTTAGGGCATCAAAAGGCAATATATTCACGTATTGGTGTAACACGGCGACGGCCAGAAAGTAACGAGGGGAACACATACAGGTAGACGATCGCAGTCTAGTGGCTCCGTGTATCCACTCACTATAACCACGATGAGAATAAATTCCACCGCACTGGGATTTGAACCCATGCATATTGACTTGCTAATCGCTACCTACTCGGCTACTATTGCGAATTGCTACTGAAGTGAAGCTTGACCACCTTGCGTAGCACGCATTTTTGTCTTTACTAAGAAGCGCACTGTGAGGACTTCGCACAATTGCTGGCCGACTCAGCGTACTCTTCACATCTGGCATTTAACGACCGGAAAACTCAAAAGGATGACAAAAAGAAGAAGATTTCATGTTAACAAATCGTTCCTTGGACCGATTGTATCACTCTTGCAAGCAAGTACGTTGATGAATAAGGACGAATTTTGCAAAAAAATCAAATGTCTGTTTTTACTGGGTCTTGAGAGTTATTGACCAATGCATCTTCACCTAATACACATTAGTAAAAAGGCAATTGTTTCCCAATTAAGAATGCCTGTGCATTCAGACAAGAGCCATTTTAATAGCTTTTAATTATGTCCCTGAAATACGTGTCAATTTTTAACTCGATATTTATCTATACTACACCTTCGAAGTGTTTACCGAAAACGTATTGAAATTTTTGCAGACTTGCATAGCCTAATGCGATGACGACAACAAATGTCATTTATGCACTTTATTATCTCTTTGCTTTTGTGTCTCAAAATGTTGCAAACTGAATGACAGGAGGAATGGATGGCTGGATCTGAGTTAACTACATATTTATTGTTATTGTTGTTGTTATTATTACTATATTGGCAGCAATCTGTTGTGCATATTGTTATGGCAATGCATGCCTGCATGAAATGAAAAAATAAGGCAAATTAATTTGTTGCGTGCAACTAAAAAATTCTATACAATAAATGAAACGCTTGAAAAAATGTTACAGAATATTGTAGTATCTGACACATTTTAATATTATTGTTCGTGATTGTCTGCAATTTCATGAACATGATGTTGTTTTATTTTTCATTTTTTTTTTTCACTTTTTGCAAACACTTTTACTGATCACGAGAAATTAATAAATAAATATTTAACAAAAGTGCATGAAAATTGTGTAAAAGTTTACCTTTGTCTACCGGCTACAATCGAAGCACTCTTTATCACTCACTACTCATACCACACCAAGACTTGTGTGTATATAATATTCACTCAAGTATAGGATTGGTTTAATTGTTTAAATTTATAAATGAATTTTTAATATGTTTACAGTTGTCAAACACATGTCATGACACTTTATTTTTTACGTGAACCACATTCACATTTTATGATAAATTATTTATACACTTACAGGCAAGCGTACTTGTGAATGTATATACATATATATGTGTAAATACATACACGTATGTAACCGCAAATATATTGCAGACTCAAGCGTACCATACGTTATATTGTATGGTTGCTTATCTTTCTTCATTCATTTGCTTACACACGCACACACGCACAGGCACTTTCATAAACAAATTTAATTAAAATCTTGCATCGCGAATTCAAACCCACACATATCTGAAGTGCACATGATATATTAAAATCAAACCATATTATAAAGTATTAAATTGCTCGGGAATTAATTAATAATTATTATACGGTTACGAGTATTATGTTTCCGTTAGTTTGCAAAGCCATTAAACTAACGTAGATTGTTCATTCATTTAAACGACATTGCGATTCGTGATTTTGAAAAAAAAAAAATATATATATATATGCGCCAGAGATACTCTTATTAATTGTATTCACCTTAAAAGCATTGGTTGGTAAGCCTTTGTCGGTCTTTATAAGTGAAGATTTCTTTTTTGCGAATAGAAAGTAAATACATAAATGAACAACTAAAAAAAAAGAGTAGTACAAAATATTCAACCGTATAAGTAAACAGCTTTTACAGGGAAAGAAAATTCCAAAAAAAAAAAGCCACAAAAATATTTCTTCTATTAAAACAGAGAAGCGTTTTTCATCAACTATTTCATAAATAAGGAAAACTATGTAAATAAAAACATAAACAATTGTGTATGTATCATCGTGGGAAAGCACAGCGAAGATCACATAGAACTTTATAAAAAAAAAAAAAAGAAAAGAAAAGGAAAAACAAAAAGGGAGAATATAAAACCCATTGATTAATTTTCGAGCAAGTTTTAAATTTTTGTGCCCACCACTGAAGGATGGAGGGTGTATTCACTTTGTCAAAACGTTCGCAACGTTCAGAAGCAAGTTTCAGACTCATCAATTTAAGCATGTCGGACTGTCCGTCCGGACTTGTCCGTCGGCCCAACTATATAGTATCTATGGTACGCCTTCGGGCATACGGATAACGGATAAATAGCTTTAAATAAATTCGAAATGTTGGATTAAAGAAAGTCATAACTAACACATCACCTAATAAATTCGTAGGGTCGGGACTATTTTTAAAAATTATAAAGTAGCGTTACTAGAGACACTCTTCTCCGAAAACTGTCTTACGTAATAATCATAATCGTTAATAATAAGCGTAAACTGGAACTGAAACTGACAGCATACCGTACATACCAATTGGCGGCCGCGAGAAAGTATGTCAGTACATGTTATATTTCGGACACTTTCATATCACATCACTTTCAGTCATGCGGAAATATTGCACGCAACCTTAGTTACGACAACAATACAATGAGTTACAGCCAAATTTTCTGTATATTCAACACGATAGCCCCTTCAAAGTGGCGGTTTGCCACTTCCTTCATCACAGTCGGGATGTGGGTATCGAATTTTTTTCTTTACAAAGCCAACTGGGGAGAAACCTTGTAAATATGAAGCATACTTTAGAGTACTGGTAATGCGAATAATGATAAACTAAAAAAACATATGTTAGATGAAAGGAATTTTTTCAAATACTCTTTCATTGTAGTGAACTGGAAGCGTTTAGAAAAAATTGAATTTTTTACACATTAAAATATTAAGTGCCCCAAGCTTGCACGCGTAATCACATAAAAGCGAATAGGGCAAAATTTAATTTGCACTTTTCAATTCACTTATGTATATTAAAAAAAAAATGTTGTATGTAATTTATTTTTCCTTTTAACGTGTCCATCCTTTTCTATTTGTGGTGTAACGTCGCCTACAATGTATGACAATGGGCGATATATATTACATTACGAATGCACATTCCAATGCACATATGCGCACACACACACATACATAAATGCGTATACACATATATATATATAAATATAAATATATTTGCATATGTTTATATATACTTGTATATATATGCGTACACATATGGGCAAAAATATCCAGAGGGCTTTTGTCACTTTTCTATTCAAAATGAATTTTATTTAATTAGGTGTAGACTCTTATTATGTATGACTTCTTGGTATTTTCCGGTCGAGGCATTCGGGCCCCTGTTCGCATTCTAAAACTTCTGTGTTTGATCTCAAAACGTGCAAACAACTATTTTGACCGTCTTTTATTGGAACCTGCTGTAGAACGAAATAATTGGTAGCCGGACGGGGTAACGGTGAGGGTATCAAAATTTTTCAGCGGAAGACTCGTAACTATTGACGGGTTATGAAAAATGTGCTTGATCTGTTGCTGTCATTGCTGGCTGGTTTCTTTCCACACTGCTTCAATTTTGTTAATTACTTACATTAGAGATTACAGTTCAACATTTAAGCAGGTTCTTGCAACTCTAGAACCTACAACTGTCTTCCACTACTCGCAAAGTATAACTGTTTTCATTGCCAGTAATGGTTTATTTCAAAAATAGGTCGATTTCGTTGCCTTACAGTGGCGACTCCCTGATAGAATTTCGATCAATAAAACATCTCGTAGACAGTCACGTGGAAAGCGAACGTCGAGCTTTCTTGTGCATCTTGTCATGAGAAGGCCTAAACACTATTTCATGACCCTTTCAAATTTTGCATTTGATTCACACCATTCCAAATGCACTCATGAAAATTTTGGACGAGAATGTGACATTTCAAACGCGCGCCAGTAAGTGACACCAAACACCAGCACCTGATCAAAAACTCTTCATATTTTTTCTCCCCTTGATACTTTTTCAACTCAACTAATATACGCATATACAGATTGTCGCATACATACATAGGTCTATATGGCAGCTTAAAAAATATGGAACGTCATGCCACATTTGAAATTGATTAGAGTACACACCAAAAATTTATTACTGTAGATGTTAAATGAATCTACTTTGACCTCCTTCATACTCTCGCTGATTTATAAAGATTGTCTTCGATTGTCACAAGTCGACTTTTACAAATAGAAGGATAATAAAGAAAGAGAGAGATAACATTCTTTTACTATGATTCCCAAAAGGCGAATATAAAAAGCAAAACATTTTTGCATTGTAAACTTCTAAACTAAAAGATAAATTTTGAACGAATATTTTGCCAACGTTACTCTCTATTATAACAATCTCTGGCGTAATAGTTGCCATTTAACCAAAAAAGAAATGAAAAGTTATATAAAAATTTCTTTCGGTTAAATTCCTTTTAAAACTACCTTTTAACACTTTTATTAAGAGCAACAAACTTATGCTTATAGAGTAAGTCGTGATGTTTCTTTTTCTGTGTTTGTGTAAGCTCAGGCATATAAAAAAGCTACTATGAATTTGTAACCACTGCCATTAGGATTATAAATGTAGATACCAAAAAAAGCGACAGGCATAGAAGAAGTCAAAAAGAGAAACCGACGGTTCTATCAAATATTCAAACAAAGGAAAATAACAAGCAAAAAATAGTTGCGACCGCAGGAAAATGTTTGTTTGTGATACAAAGAAAACTACTTTATACAGATTGCGGATGATTAAGTCCACGAAACGTTGTATTTTCATAACAAAGTGCAATGTAATCAGAAAAGTAAGTCCTACATAATTATTGCGCGAATGCTACTGTGTGATAAATGAGATCAAAATTTCGTAGAAAAACGCTTTTTTTTCTTGTTATCTGTTACCATAGAAGCAGTCTTTCTTGTAAAGTATTTTGCTTTGCAGGAAGTGCCGCATGACTTTAATTCATACGCTACGGCCAGGACAATATAATTTTCTAGTTTCCTAGCCAGTTGATGTTTTCCTTTACATTGTGCAGAACTGCAGCGTGGGTCAATTTGACCTTTCTAGCTTCAGAAATATGATTCTAAGGTATCTAAAGTTATCGATTTTGTTGATGCTTTTTATTTATGTGAAGAGACCATAAACTATCTATAATCAGTTTTTCTCTAGCTTACCTGGTTGGCGAGATGCTATTAAGGTAAACCTAAGTCTACCAAAATTGGTTTTTAATCAATCTGGGAGTCAGGGCCGAATTCTGCTTCCTATATTAATTTTTACATTTGTGGCAGTTTGCACAAAGTTTTTAGGCCAAATTGACCCTTCTCGGTAGAAGTAAGTATATGCAAAAAGTCGGTGGTTTTATTGTTTAATCACCTGAGACGTATATCATTGCTGTTTAAGAACACTAAGAACTTTGGCAGCTCACTAAAGCACTCTAGCAATTTTTAATCTTATATGCAACAGCTTTCTAAACCATCCTATATCCCTATATCAAGTTGTATAAAAAAGAAATTAAATTGATTTTGCTCGATCGTACAATTGCGGTGTAAAAAGGCACACATAAGCGTAGAATTGGACGTATTTTCTTTAATCATTTAACATATTTTTCCCCTATACCACTGACGATGTGGTTGATGGGAATCAATCCAAGCTTGTTTGTCCGTCTGTCCGTCTTTCATTTTCTATACAACAGACAGATCACAATTTTTGAGATATTTGGATGAAGTTTATTGCAATGACGGGTCTTGGCCCAAAGACGAAAATGGTTCGAATCGGACCACTTTTTCCGCCACTTCCCACAACACGCATTATTTTAAAAAGCCTTTACAAAAATAATTTTAGAGCGGTGTAGGATATTTAAAGGTGGACCATGGCCCACTAACGTGCCTTTTTTACACTGGTCGGTTCAAAAGCACTAAATTTGTCGGTCGGTCAGTCTGCGTACACTGACGTATTTTTGTGCAAGGACGACAGCTACTAAAAATGCTTCGAATCGCTTCTGTTTTTAAAGCACTTCCCATTTAGTGGTGTAGAGTATTTAATGCTATGCCCTGGCCAGCTAGAACGTTTTTACTTTTTTTAAATTAAATTCCCATGAAAAAGATTGCTGAACATGAATGTATTCTATAGAATCCGCATTTACGCATAATTAATTATGTAATTCCGGAATTTTATAGAAAAACATTTGTTGACATAAAAAAAGTGCAAATCTAGGAAAGTTTTAGAATTTTCTTGAAGCATATTTCTTTTCCTTGGGCTAAGCTTCTTATTGTATAGATGGAAGAAATATTTACCATAGAATTCACTATCACACCTTACAAGCGAAAAATGTATTTTATTTGGCAAACATTTTTAAGAAAGCAATATGAGCGACATTAAAGTAGATAGGTACACATGCAGCCTTATTTGCAGGATTTCGACATAACGAATAACACGCATTTTTCTATGGCAGAATTGCTTTACTACTTTAGTAGATTTATTAACCATTAGTGCATGAAAGGCATATATTTCAACATTTTTTTGTCGCTTGTATCCGGGAATGTATTGTATTGTATATCACATAGATGGCCATTAGAAAGAGTGCCTGGTGTCTGGTAGAGAAAAGAAATTACGATTTCATTAACACATCCTCCATGACTGCCATAAGTACTACTTACTTACGCCGATCTTCTAATGCCTTTGTCAAGAATTAAATAAAATAGATCTTGCGCAATAAAAGACGCAAGGATCGTCAACTCGCATAGTCTCTTGATGTAGCGAGTGTTGAGAATTCGGAAGAAGAAATCAGTTCAACGAGCAATGAGTCAAACCCGCAACGACACACGGAACAGATTTTCGCGCTTCATCGTACAACTTTATCTACATTAAGGTCTGGTGGAGCACCAGTCACAGAAGGTAATAAAGAAAGCAACACAGTTACCACTACCAATGCGAGAGCCTTAACCAAAGATCGCATCACAGCTGAAGTTGCTCTGCAGCACAATGAAGCGTATTCTTCTGATTAAGTTAACGACGTATTAACGACGACTTAAGCTAAATTTTCGTGGTTAGATAACAGCCTTGAAAAACGATTAGCTGTTGTCGAAACAGCTAACTGTTATTATGCGTGGAACTAATGTAGGAGAAATAGCAAAGAATTTTTACCTTCTTTTTACGTGCGGGCGGGGTCAGAAAGGCTAATGAAGTAGCTGGAGAAGTCCACAAACGTGTCAATTATCTCATTGGCTGGGTAGAGCAAACTTCATAAATGCCTGGTTCTTTTTGTTGTTGTTGTTGTATTTACTCTACCTACTTATACGTGTGAAACTATCGCATATACATTAGGAGATAAGCTTATGCTCAGATTAGCATATGCTTAACAACCGTCCATTTAGATATGATCGCAATAGTATTCAAGGTTCTGCTTCATCCCCCAGTGTGTCGTGTAATAGTGAAACAATTGAAATTATTTTTAATATTCCATTTGTACTTTAGATAACGCTTTTGTTGCATAATAGTAAAAATTGAAACGCATTTACTCGAAAGGTATCAACGATTCATCTTAAGCCATGTAAAGTTTTCTTATTTGTTGCTTGTTGTTTAATTAAATTAAATGCAAAAACTTTTATTTCATAATTTATGTTCGTTCTTGATTATTATGAAAATCTCGATTAAGTATAAAATTACAGAGCGTAGGAAACAAATTATAGACACAATATAACCGCAATAAAACAACAAACTAGATAATCGTAATAAACATAATAAATTCGCAATAATAATTGCCATAAAGACCTATGTAGGGCAATAATGGAAACAATGATACCAGTAACAAACATTTACACCAAAAATTAACCATAAATTGAGGTTTATATTAAATGAGTTTTAAAACTCAAACCCACATTTTGATGTCTATGCAGACGTTTTAAGCAAAAGCAAAAATAATTGAATTGAAAATCCTTTTTATTAACTGTATTATTTTAGCTTACGATATGTATGCGTGTATGTGTATACGTGTGTATGTATTTGAAAGGATAAATTTTACTGACTGACAGTAGGAAAAGTAGAAAACACAAAGACAAAACGAAGAAGAAAAGGAAAGGAAAAAATTGCAAAAAACCATAGCATAGTTTGGCTAATACTTCAAACACACACTTGAGCAGACATTTAAATTAAATTACATTAAACATAATAGAAATGAAATTTGATTTTCTACTGAGAAGAAACAAAACGACAGATTAAATGCAAGCTTTAGGACATTGAGCCAGCCGCACACACCCCAAGCACTATAAATAACTAGAACGCTATAATACCCTACACATGCTAAGCAAATTTTCGAATGAATGAATAAACTAAAGATATAGATTGAGAAAAAAGCAAAAAGAAAAGTTAAATAATCAAAAGAAAAGAAAAAAACTTTTAGTAAAATGCTGGTCTTATTCTATTACTATAGCGCAGTGTATTTCGTAATGCGGAAAAAGGAACAAAACCTAACATTTTTATTACATAATATTTATTCGCTTGAAATGCATGCATATAAAAAGCGGCAGGCGGGCGCTTCTATAAGAAGGAAAATCCTTACATCATTAAAACGAATACAATACAAAAGCTATACTATCACTAAAAGCAATAGCAGCAGCAGCAGCAGCATTATCTGCATTTCACTAAAGTAATGTGAACAAGTCTTTCCCTATGTATACCCTATAAACTGGTATCGTCGCAGCAGTAGTAGTGGTAGTAGTAGTAGTAGTAGTAGTACTAGCAGTACTAGCAGTAGTTGTAGTAGAACTAAAAATATATAATGTCATCATCATCAGCGTTGTATTCTTTCGACAGGAAACGGGAAATGAGTGTAGTCGCCATCACAACATATAATAAAGTTTACGTTAACTATGTAATTCGTTTGAACGACTCGACGCGAGCACTCTTAGCCATTAACTTTATGAACTCTTTACTTAAATTGTATAATAAATATGCAAGAGAATGTTATCCTTGTCCCCACACTCTCTCTCCTTTACCTTTGTCTTCGTTTTAAGAATTATTATTATTGCGATTACTTAACAGAATGCGGTAGTATTACGCTTCCTTGACCAACAACTTTTGTGATAAAATTAAAAGAAATATAAATTAATTCGGTTCTCCTCCGTTTCCAAAACAATAATATTTTCTTATGAATTGCAATTTCAGTTAATTTATTTTTCATTTTATTAAATCTTTTCATAATAGCTTCCATCTATATGCATATACACACTTAGATATACAAATGCCTTGGGGGGAGGCTTAAATTCTTATCATTTCAAGTAGATATGAAAGAAGTAAAAAGTTTTATTCATCTAAAGACTAATCTTAATTATTCGCCATCTTAATAACTGAAAAGCTTTTCCTTTATCAATCGTTTGACAAAAGATCTGGAACATTTTTACACTGAACTCCTTTAAGCACTGGCAGTTAATGTCTGCTATATTTTAAATTAAATTGAAATGTGATTTAAATCCGAATCTTGTCCACTTTACAATTCTAAATTAATTAATGCTATCCTTTGAAATTTCCTCTTCATAGCATTTTATTAGTTTTTAGTTATTCCAAACTGCTATAAAAAAACTAATCTTGAGGCCAAGAGTATCTTCATGTAGTCAAACAGTAAAGGAAAGTCTTTCATTTCATTTATTTATTTTTCGTTTGTTGTCCACCATGAGTGGACATACGGAAGAGCCTGAAATATCGATTGATAAAATGAGTGCACTTGCAAGCTATCAAAAAATGATATTTCCCGTTTTCGCTTAGAGTTTGGAACTTGGGACGACATTTTTCTTTAGTAAACTTGCGCTGTTCTAACATTTAAGTAACCGTTCACAAGTAAGACGACGTTGCTTGTTGTTGTTTATGCAACATCTATGAAACGTCACCGATTTGCATCATATATCGTCTTGAATATTATCATACTTTTTCTCGGTTGTGCCGATCGTTTCAAAATCATTTTCTAAGCCCACCTGTCTGTCTTTCTGTCTGGTTGTCCGTTCACGTAAATTTGTGCTCAAGCTAAAGCTCGCAAATTTTTTTTATATATTTTCCCGAAATTTGTTTTGACGCAAGGACGAGCGCTGTTGAAAATGATTTAGATCGGTCCACCTTTACGACCATTCCTCATATAATGCCTTATTTTGAAGAGTGGTTTTTTGGACAGACTGTGTCAATTTTTTGAATCCGCTCTCATGTAATGAAAAAATCCAATGTTGATTACTTCAAGATGAAAATCACACCATAATAGTAATTTAAGATAAAAAAAAATTGACTGTAAAAACTTTGTACCATCTCGGACAATTTTTTGAATTGTACCCTATAGAAGGATTTTGACGAAAATTTGCAATTTGTAGGCAAGAAAGTTTAAATTCTAATATGTTATGATGAAAAGTGACCCCCAAATAGTATAGATATGCAAATTAATTGCGGTAAAGTTTGCCACACGTAACTCCAAATTTGAATCTTTTGGGAGCAATCATTTTTATGAAAAGTACACTTTCATTTGCAAAGATGTCTAAATTTTAATATGCAGTTCCATAATTGTCAGTTCATATAAAAACAGGGTATAGCCTTCGTGTTCCATAACAAAAATAAGAATTGTGTTAGACAATGTGGTGTAGGGTATTTAATACTCGGCCTACTCTGACTATAGTGTTTCCACTTTTTTTCTTTCGTCTTTATAAACTCATTGCTGAGCAAACACGCTGAAGGGCCCTCAGAAAAGTCTAACTCACTCATTTTGATCTCCGTAAACCTTCATAGGCGGCCAAAAAATGCACAGCTTCACCTTTAGCTTCAACTTTAGTTATGAATTTTCAAGTACATTAAAGTTAAACACATGCTTTTCAACAAATGTTTGCCAAACTGAAACGGTGTACGTTCGCTGGGAATTAAGCAGAAAGTTATACTCAACTTACGTCAAAGTTATTTCCTCACGCATTAATACAATAAACTATTCAGATGAAACCTGTTAAAAGAAGTAATAAATGATGGCGTGAGCTCATTTCTTGAGCCAATTATGATATTGCAGCTAATAAGGAAGTTATGTTCGGCTATGGTCGAATCTTTTATAATCATGCCGTTATCCTAAAACAAATTAAAAAAAAGAAAAATTAAATTTTCGTACTCTATAATATTAGGTGGGTGCGGGCTAATTTTTCCATTTTTGCAGACTAAAGATGAAAATTCAAGTTGTGTGGCTGGAACAGATATCTCCATGCTTGTGATTATGAATACGTTGACCATATCCTTTAACGAACAGAATAAGTAGATGGATATGATACGGATCTGCAATATGTTGACTTTATAGAGTCTCTGAAATTTCTTTCCGGGTGCTACGCCCCTTTTATCAATGGATGAAATGGATGAAATATCAATATTTTATAATATTGAGTAGGCCCGCAGATTTCTTCCATTTTTACAAAGGTGAGGCAAATTATAGTATGTGCGTCTGTTATGACCCATAAGTAGCGAATAAAACATCAAATGTTTTTTTCTTTGATGATTTGGCCCAATTTCAGTGTCAACTTGCGTGCAAGAGCTACCAATGTTTTTGACATATTTAAAGCAGCCAGCATCCTTTTGCGATAAGGAGAATGTTTACCGCAGACATTAAACAGACAGACCGGCAGACAGACAGACGGATAGACGGCCATGATTAAATCCGTTTAGAATTTGTTGCTGGTCAAGAATCCATATGCCTTATGGATTCTCTAAAGCTTCCTTCACGGGGTTGCAAACGTTTTGACAACTGTATATGCCCTTCAAAAATGTATACAAAGCTTCATTTTTCTATTTTTGAACAGTTAAAAAAGTCATCGTTTATTACCTTTCTTCTGATTCTTTTGTTTTTTTCGCGCTTTATTAACTCAACTGGAAAGAACTAAAGTTTTATGTCATCTTTGAATTTGTATTAAAATTATTATTTTAATTTCCCGTATGAAATAAGTAAGCGCAAGATATAAAGCGAAGTAAATGAAAGCGACAAAAATATTTTCCAAGACTTGCCTATAATAACTCTATAGAGCAAAAGAAAAATAAATTGTTGGAAGAAAACGTGAAACTCGTCTAAATAAACTTAAAAATAAAGTTTCCTTTATTTACTCGCCATGAGTTACATAGGTTCAATAGGTTTATATGTTTACGCAACTAATGAGGCAGTGCGGAGATAATTCGTAATATGACACAAAATTCGATATAACAAGATGAAGTAGGGACCGATTGTCATACAGAACGAAACTAAAGTCATCCAATTGGGATCGTTATTACGTAAAGTTGAATGCTTTGCCTTATTCCCTTTTAGCATGCTCGAGGATCACACCATTTACATCAGCGTTCAAGCAGGATTGTAGGTGTTAAGCGCAGCGACGGTTCCACGCTTGCGCTTTCGTGGCGTAACGTGAAGCCAACAAGTTTTTGGAACTACTAGTGCTGATAATAACTGGTTTATGGTAAAAAATTTTTTTCAGTCAAGTACGCAGCGCGGACTGTGGAATAACTCATATCCCAGTCGCTTGTCTACGTTTTAAAATTTGTTTTTCTGTCCACGTATATGATTTACATTTATTATTTTATATACTTATACATATCGCAGTCATTCTGTGTACTTTTTAATATATTTTTTCTTGTCCGAAAATATGGTTAACATATCTTATTTTATATATTTATATACATTCCAATTAGACGCTATAGCTACCTTGGTTCTTTTGCATTTCACTGTAGTATACATTTAGTACGAAAAATGGGTTCCCCTTTATTTTTTCCGGTAAACTGTTCTTGGTTTTTGTAGTCATTTACTTTAGGTTAGGGAAAGTTCAATTTTTCGCTTAGCAACGGATACCAGAATGCAATGCATAGTCCAGAATAAAATGGGTCCACGTGATTTTCCAAAGGATGGCCTTTACTTCACGTGTGAGGATTGCGCTTATTGACATGACAATATCACCCGAAAAGGAAGTGGCGAAAAAGGCAACTTCTCCACTAAAAAGATGAATCAATTTCCAAGTAATTTAAACGCCTTTCGCCACGCAAACGAAGTTTATTATCGGCTTTTTACAATCATTCGCTACTGCCCATTGTTCTGGCTTATCGGAATGACTAAGCAAAGTGTCATTAAAATAAAACAAATAAGAGCTATCTCACAGTTTGATAAGATTATATGCCAGGTCTATAGTACTGCCAGGTAGGTATTCTTAATTAAACGTCATCAACTTAAAAATAGTCAGGTAAGAGTAACGTGCTTTCTTTAACGTCTTTAACACACTTCTCAAATTTACTAAAGAAGAAGAAGAAAAACGACGAAATTGCAAGCATCGCAGGGAACGAATCTAAAATGCATATAACTTCTGGTTTGTTTGTTTCATTTTATGGCAATGCCTACGTCGGCATAGTGCTTAATGCAATTTAATTCCCCATTGACATCTAAGGTGATATGTGGTGCGGATATGGAATATGTGTGCTTGAATGTACATTTGTTAAGTGTGCTTAAGTCTTGCCCTTAACTACTATAACGAGCCATTGAGTAATAACGCAGTGTGCTGGTAAATGTAGCATGAAACCCAAATGACAGTTCTATTTCAAGCAGCAATTGCTCTCTGACGCAGCTAATATATACTGTAAGCTGAAACAAAGAAAAACAGAAAATAAAAATAAAAATAAAAATAACACCGATTAGAGATAGTTATCATTCTTATATAAGACGGCGAACACTCTCCACACTGCGTCGACAAACACATTGTGTTGAGGTCTTATCATCAACCAGAGATTCACGTACAAGCAACAATAATATAAAAGCGAATGAATGAAGAAAGCAAGAAAAGAAACCAAATGCTTATTGTGTTAGTTTGCATTTAATGTCATTACACTAGTTGACAGATAAAAGCACATATATAGTCAAGCAAAAGTTTTTCTAGCCATGTTTAAGCAATCTTTCAATTCCTCTTTACGTTTTCTTGTTTACTATATTCTAAATCACAACAACATTTATGTAATTTTTCCCTATTCTTAAGACAAGATACACTAAAATTTCGTCATTGAGATCGCAGTGTTCACAGATACGCGATAGAGTGAATGCTTCGTACATTCGTTTGTGCCTAACTAATGCTGAAGATTGCAAATCTAAGCAAATCACATTTTGAATAAATATTGTGTATGTTCCTCTACCCATGCTTAGAGCGTTCTGAATATTTCAAATTTAAGAAAATCGTACTAAGGCAGTATATTATCGCGCATTCATTCCGCAGATTTGGGTTGAAAGAGCACGTAATCGCAAACTCGTGTACAATGTTTGAAATCTGTTAAGACAAAGCGCTAAAATTTCATTGCACAAGACGGGTATTTAAAATTTGGCTTGAACATTCACGTCAACTATTTAATAGGATGCCTGTGATGGCGAAGAGTAATTTCACTTGTTTTGTATACAAAATTTACTAAAAAGTGTTTAAAGTTTCTTTAATTATACCGTGCACTACACACAAGGGTTTCTTAAGTTTGCGCCGAAGTATGCAACATCCAGAAGGACTAGAGATAGAACCACTTACTGAATCAAGTTAAATTTGTCTGTCCCTGTTGTTGTCTTGTCTTCTAGTGTTAAACCTACATTTTTAAGAAATTTTGATGAAATTCGATACAATGGCACGTTGTTATGTAAGGACAAATGCTATTAAAAATGGTTCGGATCGGTTCACGTTTTCGACCGCTCCCCTTATAACGCCTTATTTAGAAAAGTCGTTATAACAGTAACTGTAAGGTAGTGTAAGGCATTTAATGGTGTGCTCTAGCCCACTATACTTGCTTTCTTACTTGCTTCTTCTCTACTTGCTTTCTTTCAGCATGATTTCTCTTTCCCTGCACTGTGCTGTATGAAAATTGTTCTCGCACTAGATTGGTTTTCTTTTTATTCTTTTAAGGTATTTCTTTAAAACTTGGCTCCTAAAGCAACATTCTTGTTTATATCTGCATATTATTATGCACTTTACAAACACGTATCAATTGCACTTCACAAAGCGAAAATTCACATAAAACAATCCGACAAGTAGTCGGCTTTTTCAGAAATTGAAATTTAACTCATTCGATTTTCCTCCCACGAGTTTCTACAAAGAAACGAAAATTTATCTTTGCTTACTTAAGAACTATTTCAAAACTAAATACGTGCAGAATCGCAAGCGCATGATTTGCATTCTTACTTACATTTCTTTTCATTCATTCATTGTAGCATGACCAAAAAAAGAAATTCGTTCGCAACATTCGTTTCTCTCATTTTTATATATGTGTTTTAGATTTCAACAGAATAATTTTATTGATTTTTGCTTTTCGGCAGCAAGCAGCATCACGTTCTTTTCACAAGTCTTTAAACATTAAATTATCTTCGTTGTGCTGTTATAGCACAAGAGCATACTTTGAAAACAGAAAACTTGTAGACTCCTCCTAGGGAGTCCTTTCATACCATTTATAAACGATATCGTTAAAAATGTTTGCATTTTATTTTTGTATGCGCACAGATTTCTAAAATTATCCATTGTTAGAAATAAGGAAAAACTTAAAATTTTAATGAAAAGCAAGTAAGAAAATTATATACGGGCGCGTTCGAATCTTTTATATCCATTAGCCTTCATAACATTGGGTGTAGGTGGTGATTTTTTTTTTGTTTTTGATAGAAACTCTAGTTTATCAGCAACGTGGAAAAGAGCGCGGAAAGCACAGGTGTTCGCAATTTTGTTTGATGGTATAAACGTGCGAGCGTTGCGGGCGGGTTCTTTGGCCTGTCTGGGTAATTTTCGAACTCTTTTGTTAATTCGTAGGTGATATACTCATTTTTGCGAACGGGGAGAATGTTTGCAACAGATATCACACATACGGACAGACGGATATACTTAAATCGCATACGAAGTTGATGCTCATTAAGAATGTATGCACTTTGTTGAGTCTCTGAAGCTTTCTTCTGGCCGTTGCAAACGTGTTGACAAAATGAGTGTATCCTCATCCATCGGTGTTAGATATAAGAATCTTGTATATCGCTTACATTTCAACTTAAACAATAACATTTGTCCGACATACTAGCTGCTTGTTTGACAAATACAAAAGTTGTATGCGTTTGAAGGCAAATATTTGATACACAATCCTAGAGCGCCCGAAACATCTATACGAGTATAATAAGTAAGAAAATTAACTTGCGACTGTGAGCGAATCTGTCATACATACTTCTGCCAAATTTATAGTGAAAGAGACAAAACAAACAACATTTGCACTCTTCATAACACCGGTCGTGTGTAGCTGGTTTTCTCCATTCTCTGTAGAATGTAAGTGAAAATGTTTATCGCGCGCCCGCTTTAGTGCATCAGAAAGTCGAGGTGTTCATGGCATATGTTGAATTATAGGTGTGTCCTTTGACCGATTTGGGCCTTTTTCAGTACCAACCCATGCGCACAAACTTCGAATGTTTTCCCCGATAAATTGATGCAGAATATGGTGCTAGTCAAGAATACACAAAACATTTTGAAAAAATACATATACCCCATTCTCCGATGGCGAGTACAAACAATGGTCACTGTATCCACTATTCGTATCAAATGGATTTGTATCGTAAGTACATAAGATTAAATATAGTAAAATATTTTTTTCAATATCGGTACGTAAATTGGCCGATAAAACCGATTTTCATGCGGATAGTGGCTCATAAATATTACTTGTCAAGCCTTACGCCAATTTACGTCCTACTTAAAACTAAAATTTGATTGGAACCGAATTAAAACCCAAATTCAATTGAACGTGCATTGAATTTGAATTCAGTTTGAATTGAACCTTAAGAGATATTGGAATTGAACTGCTTGTTAGTAAGTCGATGCCTTGACGTCTGGGCATCTGGATAGTAGTTTTTCGGAAATATCCATACATAGGTCGAATGTGAAAAAATATGAACTAGTTATCAATGGTTTTTGGAGGTTGTTTAAGTTCCTTTCTATATGTGCTAAATTTCACCTTCCTACCTTCATTTTTGCAACTATGGCTACTCAATAAAAAACCGTACCAAACTCATCCCTTTTGGTATAAATAAGTGCATGTCAACAGCAGCCGGAAATCTAAGTCAGGCGAAAAAAAATTGATTGCACGTGTTTAATAAACGGATTCCGAAAGTTGAAAGGGTTCAAAGTCGATAGTTCAAGTGTTAAAGCCGTGATTGTTTATTGCCGAGTAGCTCTCAAGTAATAATCTTTATACACTACACCAGTTGTGGTATGCAGAGAAACACTTGAAACAGACCCACCTCTTGTTATATCGATCGATTCAATGTCGTTCCGTCCGTCCATCTTGGTTTCTTCTATTCAACTGACTAGTGGAAATATTTCAGATCTTTTGCTGAAATTCAGTACACTGACACATTTTGGCCTAAGGACGAACACTATTGAAGATGGTTCGGATCGGACTACTCGTTCAGCCACTTCCCATACAATACCTAATTTTGAAAATACGAATCACTCTAGCGTGATGTAGGGTTTTTCGAGTAGTGCGTGGTGTCTGTAGTATTGTTTTTACTTGTTTACTGTGTTGACCAATATATTTAGTTAGTTAGTAAGACTACTCTATGTTGGATACGCATATACGTTTTGGTGTAGCAATGCTTTTCTTCAAATCATCTTATGTCACAATGATTTTTAATCTTCCTATCAGAGAATTCTTAAAATTCGTTCCCATTTTTTATTGCATGAGTTTCTTCTTTTCATTTCACACACAGCATAATCTTACTTCGTCGTCGAGAGAAATCCCCAATTAAAGTTGTTCGTTTTAAAAATACGTTTTGACCTTTAAAAGTTTAACTTCTCCGTTGTTGTAAAACTTTCCTCATTTGGCGTTTTTTTCGATGTAACCAAGTTTTTAAACAAAATAGTTTCCCTTTACTCCCTAGCGAGGTATTTGACTTACTAAGCGTTAATTCGGTCACTTTAACGTTGAACTTTTGCTTTCCCTCCGCTGAACTCATCACGTTTCGTTTCGTCTTAGCGTATTGCCTAAAGAGTCAAGTACTGGCAATTGTGAAAGTTGACACTCTTTTGTAGAATAGCAGCAGTAAGAAGCCATCGGGGAATGCTGGCGAGAATGTATTTAAATGAAGCATTTGTATAAACTATGTAACTTCGTTTGCAATTTGTCTGTCCATTCAAGTGTTAGTCCGGCCGAAAGAGTGACAATTATAAACTAATGCAGAGAAAAAGCACCTGAAAACATAACAGTTGGGTAAGGTTAAGCATTCAATGCCCTGCACACTAATTCATTTTCGGCATAAAATACTAAAATTTATAGCTTATTTCATGGGAATCTTACTTGGAAACTGACTCTGTTTAACGAAAATCATTTTCTTCTCAAAGATCTTCATCGATTTTCTGCAAAAACTAGTAAAAATTAGTCTTTGGCGGCATGCAAAGGCTTCCATTTCACATGAGGTCGATTTTCCAAAATTCCGGTACAGTCAGCATTTATTTCAAATTATTGCTATCGACTAATTTTCGTCATAAAATATTAAAAATTAGACCTCCTTGCGATCTAAAAGCGTCCTTATCGTAGAGTCTCTTGTATGGGCAGAGTATTCAAAGAATTTGTATATCTGATCCAAGTTTTTACACCAATTTGCTATGAACTTTTGAAAGTTTGCAATTTTTTTCGTGATGAGTTTCTCAAAATAAGACGTTATATGGGGAATGATCATAGGGAAGGTACGATCCAATCTATTTTCAATGGCATGTTATCCTATTAAATTTCATTAAAATATCTCAAAGATTGTGCTATGTAGGTTGCACAAAAAATAAATGGACAGCGGGACAGACAGATCAAAATATTTACGAAGAGTTTTCTTTTTTACCAATATAATACAACCTGCAGCTAACTTATGTCATTCTGGGTGTTACATACATCCGCATAAACTTAATACAATTTGCAGCGCAAGTCTTGTACGGTATACCCATCACAATCATTAACCATAAGCTAGCGAAAAGTACCTTTTGGGAGAAATGAGCACAAGTTGCGGCAATTTACCCGAAGGTATGTATATACCTTGCTTGCTGCTTGCCATACGAAGTATTGTAGTACTGCAACGGTAATAATTTGAATTGTTCTGTAAAGTATTGAGCCATTCTTTCATGAACTCGTATTAATTGGCCAAATGCTAGCATATAGCAATCGCACAGCCTGATTGCATCTTGCATAGGGTACCGAAAATGTTTAAAGCCTTATGTCAGGACATAAAATATTGCTTCGTGTAGACATAGCGACTTTTTCTAAAACTTATAATATAGACGTTTCAGTTACTTTTCTGTTACGCAAACCAGTAAGGAGGGGATTTGTAATAAAAATTGCTCGACATTCTATACAGAGATCCTCATATGTGCACCTAAGCATAATCGATACGTAGTAAAACTGATCTCAGTCCAAACAAATGCGTCTATTTCCCTATGTCTATTTCGCGTTCATTATGAGAACAATCCCTGACAGAAAGCGGGAATGTACTGCTTAAGATCTACCGCACCAGGGTATCAAATTATAAAGGGTGGGCTGAAAAAGACTCTTCACATTTTGAGTTTGACGAATTGAATCGAAAAGATGGTGTCAAGTTTAAAGAAAATGGCCAGGATTTATGAAGAGTTTTACGCCTTTCTTAAAACTCAGTCGACCTACACCTTCAAAAGATCGCTGAGCCTGACCAAGAGGTTTCATGTATCTCGGACCATAAATCTTCAACTCATTTTGTTAATTTGCTGGATTTCCTGAATGAGTTAGATAAAGTTAGTTTCATCAAAATTTTATGGAACCCTTAATACCTGTAACAAGGTAATGCGAGATGGCAACTAACCGTAACGAAAAATAATACGTTCTTCTTTTTCTTTCGATAAGTGTTTGATATAAGAAAAAGATATCTCGCAAAGGCTCAATACTTTTAACATAATCCATTGTACGTGCATTCAAAAATGATAGCCTCTCGAATTCGAAAGTAAAGGAAATTTCAATGCACGTCTTTGTCTGTACATGAATTTGTAATTTGACAACTTCGTTGGTCAGTCAAAGTGCGAACAAAGTAAACTTGAATTTTGTGTATGCGTGCGTTTGCTGAACTTCCAAAGAGCGCTATATTTTGTTTAAACAATGGAGTTTAAGGTTGGTTTAACATGCAACTGCAAAGTTTACGAAAGTAACCAGCAACGTTTATATAAACGCACGCACACATGCAAACATGTGTAAAATGTTTTAATTTGTTAAACACTTTTATGGTAAAGTTTTTTTTTTTTTTTTTAAGTTAAATAAAAACGACCTTTGTAAACGGTTTACAACGTTATATGTAGACTGTGTCAACGATCTATAATTCCGCAACGGATATCATTGTGTAAATGTACACACAAACCCATACACATTTTTACATATAAACTTGCTCGATTATTGCTGTTGCACTTTTGCGTGTATTTCTCAATACACGCTTCATATGATTTAAATGGAAAGGGGCTGAAAAAAAAGGAATAATGATGTACAATAACATACATTGCGTTCACTTTTCAAGTCATACGAAATTCGCTTGCGATGGCTTAACGCCTGGTAAAAAAAGAAATGTCGAAGTTTGTTCTTTTGCCCGCAAATAATTTCATTACTGTTCCTTGCGATGTCACGCTATATCTCTGTGTGTATAACTGTGTTAAATACGAAAAAGCTTTAAAGTATCGGACATTTTACCATAATTGCATCGGATCTTAATGTCAACAGTAGCAACAAGAGCTTGCGGCAGCAGAAATCTTCCTGTATCTTTCAATAAACGCAATATACTTACAGTGCGGCAGCATTGTGTGCATGTCTTACTTACTGTCGAAATGTGATAAAAGATCTTATAAAATAGTACAGGTACAGGTCGCCATATTCATTCATGAGCATCGTTATCATCATTATTTTCATCTTTATCCTTTAATATTCTCCTTCTTCCTTTAGTCTTTCAAGGAAAACAAAATTAAAATAAAAAAAAAAATGGAAAGGAAAACTTGTTTATATTTTAATTAAAATATTGCCCTATGTATGAGATAAAGGAAGACGGCTAAGAAAACAATGTGAAAATGAAGGTAAAAAAAATACAAACAAAAAACGTTGCGAGTAATTGAAAAACATCTATAAAAGTTACGCAATGGCTACACTTGAGTGACTGCAGGTATATGACCCTAAATGGTAGCCTTTATTTGTAGGTAGGACAACCACGCAGCCCTACGGAGAAGAAGAGCGACTTTCAAGCCCACATACCCCGTTTCAATTCTCAAAGCTTTAGATCATCCTTTAATAACAATTGGCATGTGACCACAACGATAATGAATGTGTGGTCGGTGAAGACATAACGCTTACTTACCTACCAGGCTGTGACTGCACCCTATAGCTTTTTCCAATCAGCTCGATAATCATCGTGTTTGTAATGCGTGTCGTGAGACAGTCCCGATATATTATTTAAAATATGTACGATAAACCCGCTGCGAAATTCCCAAACGGATTGAACGAATGGACGGTCTTACGGTTGAATCCAACCAAATGACATTCGATCGAAGGGGAATAGAACATGTTTCTTGATATTTTTGTGTTTCTATCTTTTATAATCAATCACTCAGCGTATGATATATCACCTGTACTGGCGTAATATAGGGATGATGACACAGAAGCAGGGAAAAAGAGAACAAGGGGAGTGGCCACAATCTGGTAGAGGTGTGACTGATCGGCAAGTGTTATGCCTTTATCGACTGAGCAGCATTCGCTATATCTACGATCACACCCCAGTCGCAGTTAAAGGATTGTCTACCGTACTGCGGATTGAACTCGTATGAGGACTGAACTTGATAATTGCGCCTTGGGATCAGTCGACTTTGCCGTAGCTCTCGAGAATTGATTGGTCAGAAAAACCAATATGCTGGTAATGTTTTACATTCGCGGTTATTTCCTAACGGATAATTGGTTAATATGGAAAACCACTCAACGTTTGGAATCTTGAGGCAAAGATATTAAGAGAGTTTAGTTATCAAATCAAATTAAGCGGAAATACCACTCACTTGAAATGTACTTAAGAAGTGTTACCCGCACATATTTTATTTTTTGTTTTGCTTAAAACGGAATGTTTTAATTCGCCTCAAAAAACGTTACGACAGACACTAAAACATAACAAGAAGAAACTGTCGCTTAATCAAAACTTTTGCGCATAAAGAGAAAAATTTCAGTTCTGAAACCTCCGGTTACCTCAGAAAATTTCTTAAGAATTACACTAGTGTTTGTTGTTGGAAAGAAAATGCATATGTATTATATGTTCATGTAATAATATCGGTCTATCTAATTGTCTGTACCTCTTCCTGAATTATCATAGTCCCCACATTGACAAAACTTTAACATCGAAAAGAAAGCGAACGTCGAAAAGAAAGCGATACGATAAATACGCAGCGAATTACTTAGAAACGAGAAAACTTAAACATAATATTGCAATGTCTCATACGATGCATAAGACGTTTACATATGAGTAGACGGCAATCCCGGCCACTTTGTTACATATGGAAACAATGTGAGATTCGGTTTATTATTTGATAAAAACCCCGGGTCTATAGGGTTAAAGCGTTAACGTCTTATACTTGTAAGATTTTTGTTAAGCAATTGACGGCAAAGAAGTGCATGTAACATGCTACATAGACTTTGTATGCGACATTATATATGCTAGGCCTAAGTTACAATTTAATACTTGACACAATAAGTAGCATAAAGGTAGAGAGGGGTTCAGCTTACCGGCATACCTACCCTTGCGATTTTCATGCAACCCTTTAGTAAAATGGATGATAACAAGATTCATTCAAAAGCAATAAAAAGTTCTAGTTGCTTGCTTTTCTTTTAAATTAGTATTCAATAATATTAAAAGTTTGTTTTTAATGTTTTAAAATATTTCTTTAAATTAAATTTTCTTTCTATTTGTTTTTTACAGAATTTTTTTGTGTTTAGTTTTTCCCTTAATACTAAAAGCTTAATAACAAAAATAAATGTACTTCACTTCGTTGGTACAGAAATGTTTGAACATGTACGTATTCGTATATATGAACGTATATATATATATATGAATGCCTACATACAATGTAAGTAAGTGGAAAGCAATTAAAACTTTTTCCTCTGTTTGTTGAAAAAAGTGAAATAAGTAAGAAAAGTAAACTGTAATGACCCACATTAAACATTTGAACGTTTTTAGTTTTGTACTAATGTATCTGTGCGTATGTGTGTGTGTGTGTATGGGTTTATATGCATTCACATCTATTTGCAAACATTAAATGGAAATTTTAAAAGTAGGCAAATTTCTTTTTAAATTTTCCAAAGCGCATTAATTTTGACATTTAATTCTCATCCGTACCGTCGCTATCTATCATCATCCATTGCATTACAAAAGTACTTAGAAAATAATAGACCTTGATAAAAAAATATATAAAAATAAATAAAAATAAATATAAATATAAAAAAGAAAGAAAGGTTTTTCTACATCGCAGAACAATTAAAATTAAAAACTTGACCCCTTTCACCATAGAAAACAAACACACAATAACGTAGTTTTAACACAGCTTTAGACCTTAACAATAAAACGAGTAAATATGACCGCCAAATAGTGCGGTGAAAGTCCATTGCAAAAATAAACAATTAACTGCTAAACAAAGCTGTGTTTATACAGCACACTTCAACTAGTAAAACAAAACTCTCAGGGTTAACCAGAAACTATGTGAAACAGTCGAAACATGACTGTAAGGATTTATAAACTCTTTCTATATTACTCTCTCTCTCGCTCTCTCTCTCTCTTTCATTTTCTTCTTTTCATTTACATGTCTAGGTCCTTTTTATCGCCATTACACAAGCAGGCATTTTGTATTCACAGCACTGTAGATAACATACAGAATTGAAGTTAAGGAGCATTTTTCAATATAAATTATTCTCATCCTCATAAGTTTCAGTCAGCAGAGCCTTCCCAATCTTTAGGATTAGTTCACACACTTAAGCGAGAATTTTGCGAAAAAAAGAAGGGGATTATATTCAGCAGTGGTCGAATTTGTAAGACACCCGACAGAATTATCAATATCTCAACAAAAACAACTAACATCACTGTAGTGTGTCACTGCCTACCAATAAATGCCATACACAAGTTCGCTTAATACAGTTATTTAGATAACGACTTTTCGAAATAAGGTGTGGTATGGGAAGTGATCGAAAAAGAGTTCCAGAGCTCTTTGTCCTTGTCTTAAAAAGATTTACAAACGGACAGACAAACTCAAGTCTAACCAAATGTCCGTACAGACTTAATACGCCCGTGCACCAAAAAAGTGTCGGTTATAAAAACGAACAAAACGGAATTTCAATCCTATATATGCCTTAACCAAAGGAATTCAGAAGTTTTAACTAGGACTCTAACTATATACCTATCTTCATCTCACACTCAGGAACTAATCACCCACGGGCCGCCTTTGCTAAAATGTGAAGAAAAATTTTGAGATAAAGTAAAAATTTTCATCTACAAAAATTTTTTCTAAAGCTTTGCAATCTAATAAACACTCCTTAGTATTTTAATTCTCTTTACAAGTACAAAGCTTTCAACTTCTCAACTAGGTTCGCAGATCGCAACATCTGTTCCATATATATACCCAACACCACTTGTTGTACAAGGGTGTGTTAAGGTTGCGCGGGTTTATACAACACCCAGAAGGACTTGGGCTTGGCTCACCTTTGATTATACCATTGCTTGTCTGTCCATCTGTCCACCCAAGAATGTACGCTTTTGAAAAGGGCATGGATTGTACCACTTCTTCAAGCACTTCCATTAGAACGCCTTCTTTTGAGAAGTCATAGGGTTGTTCTTACTTATATCACTTATATCACGTTCGGCCGCAGCTTAGAATAAGTTATCTCGTTGGCCTTCTCTTCTTTCAATTATAAAGTATGTAACCAAAGAATGATAAGACTCACTCGGAATGAATAGCTATAAAAATGTCACTGTAACATAACGAAGCATAAAAAAAAGCAACCACAACGTTAACGTATGTAACAATAATTTTAAAATTGCTTTGCTTTCCAGCACATTTTGTTATTTAACAGCATTTAGGAAAAAAAATTATCGGTTTTTCTCTCCCATTTTTTATTATTATTTATATAAATGTGGTGAAGAGTAATCTGTACCATACACTTAACTGCTGCTGCTGCTGCTGCTGCTGCTGCCCTGATTTTAGCCAAAGAAAGAGTGGAGCTTGCTTGCCTATCCTGACAGAGTACACACAGTTCATAACACCAGTTTATAGCTGTGTCCAGCGACTACATTTAGTTATGCATTAGTTTGTTTTACTTATACTCTGTTTATTATTACATTAAGCTTTTTGTTTATGTGCAGTAAACACACTCTCACTTTACACACATGCAGGTCCGAAATATTTGTATTATGTAAACATTTTTGTTTGTATGCTGTTGTTAATGGATTTAACATTTTCGCCATACCTTTCGATAACTTGTTGATTACAAATTTAGTGAAAGTTTATGTAGTTCTCGTTTACCATAAAATTGCTAGTTCGCTGTTGACGTTGTTTGTTGTTCTTGTTGTTGTTAAATGATCTCGTATATACGTTTACATGTTCGTATACTTGCACATGTATATATATTATATCTTATAATTTGTGTAAACACCTATTTCGATTTAACCAAAAAACTCAACATAACAAATATTTGCTATTTTTATATTCATCAACAGCAGCATGATGTTATATATCTGCCGCATTAGGTGGAAAGCTTAATAATAGAGATAGCAATGATTTGTTACAAAATATTGGTGCAGGCATTAATGGAATTAAATGAGTGAATAAATGTCAGTGGCTCTCATATAGAAAGACCAATGTCTCAAAAGTATTGTAAAAAAATACAGCGAAATAATGCGAAAATTGTCTATGTCGTCGGGTTGTGTTGCATCCGTTCAAAACCTGTACGGACACCCTTCAGAAATCCTTTCGAGTGTTATGTAGGACTACGGTACAAGTCGAACATGGTACACAAGTGAAAGATTCAGCTTTAGTAGTACATAAGTGTAAATGTGTGGTCCACGTGATAGAAGAAGGAAAGAGAGGTATAGTGCGCATAATTGGGAAGCATGAAAAGAAAAATTTCAGATGAAGCTCATATCTCTAGGCAAAGCTTAACGGACAAACGGACTAACCGTGAACGTATCGCCATGTCACACGAAAAAGGGATGGAGTGTCTATTCATCTGACTGGAGATGATCAGGTTTTAATTACTGTGTTGTCGTAAAATTCCTATCGATGTAGTTTCATAGATGACCATCAAAAGTAAATACTTTTACATACCAAAACATATAGTTCAATCTGAAAAGCAACAGATTTTAAGAAAATACAAAAACAGCAGTTAGTCAGTGTTCCCTCCCACGGAGTTATAAATAATATATAATCACCCTTTTAATCAGCTAACTTACGTTTATTTGTTAAGCAAATAAAAAGACTATGGTGGTGGGACACGACCCACCATTAAACACCCTAACCTACTTTGCTTAATACAGTTATCCAGATAACGACTTTCCAAAAAAAAATGTTGCAAGGGAAGTGGCCGAAGAAGTGGTCCTATGCCCAAAATACTTTGGTGAACCAAATTTCATTAAATTATCTCAAGGATTGCGGCCTCTATTTTGAAAGCACAAAAGCAAGGCAAACAAATTGGCGGATGGACAGACGGGCTTAAAAAAAAGTGATCCTGAATCGATCGGTATAAAAAAAGGTGGATCCTTCTTAAGATTGTTGCATAGATCCGCACATACTTGCACCACATGTAGGGTATGGTACAAGAAAAATATATTTTAGACGGTAAAGAAATATTTTAATGTTCCTCTTTACAAATCTTTTGCATGTGGCTCCTTCTACGTTCGCAGTATTTTGACAATTCCAGACTTTTCTACTGGCGAAAAAGATATAAAAGTTTAGAGTAATCAGGCGCTTTAATCTAAGGCGTTTTGGTTCACTTAATGGACGTAAGGCTTTCATTTTGATAAGTTGTTAAAAAATATAGCGCTCAGTAATGAAAAGTCGTTTCTCCTTAAAAGTGTAGTAAATGAGTGTTTTTTTTTTTTTTTTTTGTAAATCAACGACATAGTCTGCTTCACTTTTAATACGTTTACCCAAGAGATTTGCTGAATCCGATGTATACGTGTTTTAAATATGAAAACAAAAATTCAATCTGTGCAAACATGTCCGTGAAATTGAATGCAAATTTTTAATTATGCGCCTATACATCATGATAGATTAGAAAAACGACAAATGACGTCATGTTAAAATAAGTTTTAAATCCTTAAAAAATAATTATATATATCTTTATACAAAATGATGATCTGCTGCTTTTATCATTGAATTTATTGCATTTATAATTAATTATGTTTATTGGAGACATACACATGCACTGTGAATCGGTTTGAAGTTAGGACACATTGCAACAGTGTAAACGATTTTTTTCTAAAGACACCTCTTAGGGTGTTGGAGTTAGGAGCTAGAAATCGCCATGTAAGAGACATTGCGATGTAAATTCGTAGCAAGGCTTCATTTAACGCAGCCACAAGACTTCTCTAAGATAATGAATTTTTTTCACATAAGTTCATAGAAAAATTTTTTTGCTCCTGAAAAGCTTTAGCCTTTGCAAGTAACACTTTCTATGCTTTTCTTATTCTTTCTAACTAAAATGCTGAGAAAGTATATCCAAAACGAAAAGAAGTATATCCAACTACATCCAAAATTCTCATCTCAAAGTTTTTATATGCATCGTGAACTTGTTATTGCATATTTCATCAAGAAGCAAACACAGCATCTACAAAACATGCATGTTTTTGATAGTTTGACCCGTTCGGTAGACAAGTAAAGAACATTTAGTCTGGCAAATATTGACATACTTGAAAAAAAAAAAACCTAAATACATCGAATCCGTACCTAAACTTTCCTACAAATAGTTGTTTTATTTATTCATTTATTTATTTGCTCATCTATGGCTACAATTATAGGTTCAACCATACTAAGCAACATTCTCTAGGCTAAAAGCTTTAACTTACACTGCCAAGATCATCAAAGCACAGCAAAGTATTCAAATTTTTTGTTAAGATATTTTTAGGCTTAAAGTGTCGAGCGCAAGGTGCACCTAAGTCTAAGGGTTAAAACCATGACATTATATTTCAAAGGAAATCAACGACAAACTCAAGTAAAGTAAACCCACAAAAAACACATAAAGCTATGCAAAGTGTTAGAGATGAACATAAGTCTGAGTAACTGTGGTATATAGTTACTTAATAGGCATGGTCTACCTAATTATCCACTGCGCTCTGCGATAGCTCAATATAATAAAATATAATACAAAAGTTTGCCAATGAGTTCCAGCCCGTGTAAAGGATACGAATTGAATTTTGAAACGTCAGTGTCACCATCTAATGATACGAATCATATATCTGATATGGTAGGAATGATTTTCCAACATGTGACCGTAAGTCAACAAATACAAAGGAGACTAATTGTGCTAAATTAACGAGTGTCGAGGTGCCTAGACATCCACTGCCCACCCGATCGTCAGAAATAATCCTTAACTAGATTACGTGATCGTAAGAGAGCCGATACTTACTTAGATTGTTGGTAAATGAGGGATTTTATTATTTCGAGTCAGGGTTTATATGGGCCGAAATGTGATACATTGTTGAGCGAGTCATAAAAGTAGTAAAATGGGCCGAATTTGTTGCACTTTGCATAAACATATCACACTACAGGCAAAAATTAAATATATATTTTCCCAATACATATAATATTTATACGTAGTACTCACCACCAAGAAAAACGTTTACTTCATTTAGTACTTTTGCGCCACCCCGACGTGATTTGCAAGACTTTCAAAAAAAATGATTTTGAAATTACTTTGGAATTGTGTTATGTGTTTCTTCAAACCCTAAGATTTCGAAGAATTTTTGATTTGGGAATTGGGAATTGGGGACACATGTTTACCAGTCGTAGAAAAGGGGAAAGAATTCTAAGAGCACTTTGATGGATATTTTTGAAGATATGCTGCCAAGGAGGCCTAAGGCAGTTGCAATTACATAATTTGCTTTATATAATTGAATTTAACATAACTTCGATGTTTAGAGTGACATGACTACACATGACTTAGGACCCTTCATCCTCGAATTAGGCTAACCGTAGAAGAGATTTTTTTTTTTTGCTTTCATTAATGCATGTAAAGGCCCTCACAAAATTAGCTCTAAAAGGAAATAATTCTTCGTTATTCTCGCTGTTAATGTCACTATGATGACAACGACGCTTAACATGTCAAAATAAATCGCATTGAAGGAAATTAATCCCACTTGTATACGCACGAAACTATTAAACGTTACAAAGTGTTTATTTATTATATGATACGCACACGTATATCGGGGAAAACAAATAAATTCAAAACTGCATGTCCATGTTCATGTACGAAAAAC
>CCAG010017953.1:0-59823 GCA_001077435.1 Glossina morsitans morsitans | reverse complement strand
TATATATATATATATATATATATATATATACACACAATACATGCATGCAAGCATACTCTATACACATAACACAATTGAATTTTTTTCTGCCAACATTATTAATCACCGCACAAGAGAAAAAAAATTTTTTACATGTAATTTATGAACTTATTTACACATGATTTTTTTAATTTTCACATACCTGCTGGAGAATTTGATGACATTTTTTGTTCGCCTCCAAGACTCGCCATATTTTTTTAACAAATTTTTTTATTCAACGTGAAAAAAATTCACACGGAATTTTTCCTCCGCAGTTTTTAGAACTAAAATGACGAAGACAAATACAAGACAAGAAAAGTAGTATTGTAAAAATATCGACTACTTTTTTTGGTTTTTGCAAATTTCTCTCGTATATATTTTCACTGTTCTTTTATTCGTGTTCGATTGTGTGACTGTTTTTTTTTCCAATGAGATGGAAATATTTTTACTTTCGGCTTGAACAATATCTATCCTTTCTCTTAGTTTTCTATAAACAGCTGTGAATAATTTATAGTTGCAAAAATTAGTATAATCTTTAATATTGGATTAATAAAGCTGGCAGTACTTTACAATTAGCTTACAATTATTTATTTATTGTAATCTTGGTTGTATAGAATTTTGGTTTAATAGAATTTTGGTTGTATAGAATGTATAGAATGAGATGGTGAACTTTAATATACGTAAAGTCTGCATGAGCGGTAAAACTGTTACAGATTTAAGAGCATATGAAAAGCGTTTTAAAGCAAATGTTGATTATTGCCGTTTAACGCAATGTGCGTTGGTAAAAGTGATTAATTTTCGGAAAACATTTGCCATTATTAATATATGGTTATTGTTTATTTTAAAGCATTATTTTTTTTATATTTATGGTTTTGATAAGATGGAGTTATCCATGGACTTATCTTTGCTCTATTCCCATGATTATCGGCCGCGAATAATGTATCTATAAAGAGCTGCGCTTGGCTGGCTTACCATATGGTTTGAGAATTAAAAATGAAGAAATTGGTATAAATATAAACAATCAACATATGCCTGGAAAGCGGAAATTGAAAGGTCAGCGTAAATATAAACAAATAACATATTGTTTGCAAAGTTAAAGTAAGAATATACAAAAATAATGTATTGTGTAAATTAAATTTGTAACATCTGGTGAATGTTTCTTATTTGCTTGGGTGCCCAAAAAACCTATCCCCACAAAATCTTGTAAAAGTCGAGAAAGGTGAACTCTCAATCCCGTCTTATCCCGTTTTTAAGCCACAGACGTAACTACGTACATATTTTCCGATTTGCCTTTTGTATTACTTCTCTGTGTAAAACTGAGAGTAAGCTTTTAAAAACGTTTTTGTATCATTTGCTGAAAATCTTATTAAGTGTATTTACGATTGCAAATCTCTCCGTAAAGCTGTTCGTCCATCTAAAGCAAGGGAATTTGTAAACAGTAAGATGATTATAGTTGTTAAAGTTCTTTTATAAAAAAATTTAACTTTTAAAAAATATTAAGAAATGGCAATACCGCAATCACTGTCGCAACGCATGTTTGACTCTGTAATATTTGTGAAAAACGGCAACATTTATCCATTCTACGGTGTTGCTAGCAGTATACAAGCTAGCCGCCATTCCACAAAAGCGGCTGTGAGTTCCACAAAAGCGGCTGAGTTCCACATCAGCGGGTCATTTCTCATTGTGAAAAAATTAAAGGGACTCTATTAGCTCGCAAATCCCCCACCGCCGTAAAAATACACTTCCACCGCTAAACAATTTTTCTAATTTCGTTTCTTAACGATTTTATGCGACAGAATCGCACAATTGTACCAAATAATAATATAATAAATAATAATATAATTTATACGAGTGCAATAAAATAATAGAATGACTTTATCTTATGCGTTTACATTTATTGAGTTTTCAAAAACACAAAAACAGTACTTTCAAAAATATTGGTTGGGTAGACCTCTCTTCCCGTATAGGTGACTTTGACTCACCCTCTTTTTTTAGGATATCGAATATTGACTTACAGTGGTGGCTCCTAAGCGCTCTGATTTACAGAGAGCTGCATGTCTTGTACGGATTGTTAGAAAAAAAATTCAAAATAGTATTGATTGTTGGAAGGAGTCGAGTCGTATTCATCTTGCGATCTTCTTAAGAGATTTAGCCTACTCGTCGTTTCGATTGTCTGGATCTAAGGATAGCTGGAATATCTTTTGCCGTTATCGTAATGAAGCAACAAAAGTCAGAAAGTAAGAAAGAAAAAGATACCTACCTACTCCTTTTTCAGGAATTGACTCATCGACTATGTGGAAAATGTTGAGAAATTATGATTATTGTACGTTGCGAATGATCATTTTGTTAATGTTGCTGATCACTCTGATAGGCATGATTATACTGGCTCTTATTTAGCTAAGATTTCTTATGGGGCCTTTTCATTCAGATGCATTTCTAACGTTTTATTTTTATTTAATTAAGTTTAAATCTGCTGGGAATAATGGAATTCCAGTTTTCTTTATTAAACTCATTTTTTCCCATATTTCTTATCTCTTAATTATTCATATAAATTTTATTCCATTCTGAAGTTAGAGCTGTTAATGCCCTGCATGACTTGAGGCCTATCTCTATTCGCCCTGCAGTACCTAAGCTTATTGAACTCATTCTCAAAGACCAGATTCTCTTCTAAATATTATCTCATCCACTCAATATGGTTAATACTTCTAGTTTATTACCTAACTTAACTGATACCATTAGAATGCTTTCTGAATGGTTACTGGCGGATGCCCTACTCATCAACCCATCCCAATCTAAAGCTATGTTTTTTGGTCATAATGATCACTATCCTCTCCTAGTGGATATCTTAATTAGTGATTATAGAATAGATATTGTTTCTAAGGACATTTATTTACTCCAATCAGTCAAATATGAACTGGTTCATGCTCTCCTAATGTCGCGAATCCTTAGAAGTAGTTTCGGGGACTACGACTTAGGTATCCCGGTACTAAATCGTATTGTTAACTCTATACTGCGCTAAGTCTGGAACTGTCTGGACACAGACGGGCCCACATTTCTGAATATGTCAGGCGTTTGTTTAGATGCAACTTAAGCTTTAATTAGCATCCTTGTTTTCCTTTACTCGATCTACCAGAAATCCGCAGATTATCATCCCTAGAATTAGATGGAACTGCTTTGAGCGATCCTTTGTAGTTCGAGTTCCGCGATGCTGGAATTGTCTGCCCCTTAACTTTCGTATATTTCCCCAGTCTAATAATGCGATTCGAGTGAAATTCCATTCTCATTTCACCGCTAATGTGTAGGTTACCTGTCCCCTTGCTGTTATTCCTAGGTCTCTAATTTCAGTCATCCTCGACCATCACTTTGCTAAGTTTGCAACTTATTGGTATTGTTCAAAGTCATTTCATCCTCCTATAATTCTACTCAGTTGATAGTACTACCTTAGGGCGGATTGTCCTTTTAGTTTTCCTTGTTTGACTTTCTGTGAGACAGCGGAGTCAAATTATAAATTGTAATTTGTATTTTGTAATTGCATTGTCAATTTTGAAGTCTCTTAGCTAAGAATTTGTAATATGAAATAATTTGTAACAGTAAAATTATAATTTAGTCTTTATTCATAAACGCTATCCTTATATTTTACTTTCAGGTACTTTCGTTCAGGTACTAGCCTGCATTACACATTATTTGGCCTTTGAAAGACGTTAAGTAAAATTTAATAAATAAAAATAAAATAAAAAAATCCTTTTTACACGAAATTTGATTCAACACGAATTAAAATAAAAATTTTTTTTTTTTTTTAACGCGAATTTTGTTGTTGTAATACAGTATTCAATATTCTATGGATTTTTTAATGAATCTTTTAAATGCATTTTTCTGAAGAATTTATTTTTTTTTTATGGTCCTGTGAATTTTTTCATTCTCACTCCTCGCATATATGCATTGTAATTTCGCATATTTTTCACATTTCAGTTAGATTATGTCAATTAAATGCGTACATTGCTGGAATTCGTCGAATTACGCATAGAGTATACAAGTAATGTGTTTTTTACACAAATTAGTTTGGTTTTTCAAAGTGTAATTTATTTTTTATAATATATTTAATGAATTAAAAGGTTTAAGCACGAAGTGCATTCTTAAGTAAACTCTAACAAGAATTTTTTAATGTTGCTTATTGTACTTTTCAGTCGCTTTTTTAGGTCTGGAAAATATTTACTATTTTTCCATTTAGCTAATAGTTTTTGTAAACGAAAATTTTTTTACACCATTTTTTTGGGAACTTACTTGCCGTGTAAAAAAATAGTTAGGTGTATTCTTCAATTCTTTTGCGACATCAACATGAATATTTGTTATTACTATTTATATAAAATGAGTTTCTAGGTGGCAACCTTTTAGATACTTTTCAGGATCTTTTATTGCAACCATGTTTCTTGTGTTTATGAATTAACTCATTAATGCATACATAGCCATATTTCTCGACGTATATCCATTAATAGCAATAGTAGCGAAACTCTCTCAATATTTATTTTCGGAAGTGAATTCATAAGCAAAACAGTTAAGAAACGATTAAAATAATTTACAGCACAATATATATAGAGGCACAAACAAATTATATTTTAATAAATAATAAATAGTGGATATTAATATCTGCTCGTCTCGTATTTAAAAAAAAGAGTGACCAATGTCTAAGTATAATGGTCCAAGTTCGGGTAGTTCTTCACAAACACAAACCTATAAGCTGGTAGTTGTGGGAGGCGGTGGCGTTGGAAAATCTGCGATCACCATACAATTTATACAAGTGAGTTTTTGTTGGAATGATCATCAAACTGCACAAAAAGCATAAATCAGCATAAAGTTTACATTATGTGATGTAGTTGTAATTATTATGTAGGGTGTTAACGTATACTGGAAGTTTAGCGGATGTCGGTCTACGTTCATAAATATATATGTATATATATATATATATATATATATGTGCAATTTACGCATATAAAGATATATGCACACAGTGTATGAATGTATTATCTAGTTATATATGTCTAAGCACAATTGAATGAGCATTTGTTGCGCATTATAACAGAGTAAGAAAGAAAAGATGACATCAAACCCATTTTTGTACAATGTATATGTTTATATCTTGGAATTTTGAATAATTATATACGTATGACAATTGTAGATACGATGATGATGATGAAGTTTACAGATTTCAATAAATAAAGCATTTCATACATATTGCTTATTAAGTCCTCATATTTATGTATAAAGCAAATAATTTCACTTAATGGAAAAATATTAAATTGAGCACTATTTTAATCTATAATAAGATAAATGCCATTAAGGAAATAGCTTGCCCCTACAAATTTGCGTTAATTATATCCAGATAAATAACATTGGTTTTATCCTTCGCCATTGTGAACCAATCATGGCTATGAAAATGTTTTAGTGATTAATCAACCTATTCTTATAATTTCGCAAACTATGATATTTTTCCACAAAAGACGATTGCTTTGTCACGTTAATGCGCTATATCAAGGTTAGATGTCGTCGATGTACATATAAAATGCTATAAATATATTTAAAATAAAATGGTATTGATCACTGTATGTCCTTCTGTCCAGGTGCGAACTACAGGCGCAAGTATATTAATTCTGTCATTCGTAACACTATAAAAATACATTCACCTCCATAATGTGTTGAAAATTTTCAATTGTTTTAACGGTACCTGCCCGTTAGGGGTGCACCGCCCCAAAGTAAGTTTTTACATAAAGCAATTCCAAAAATTGAGACAGAAAGCTATGTATATGCATATATATATATATATACGGGCTATATATACATATATATATACATTATATCGAATTAATTAAGTAGATTAGGTTTAAAAGTGCCAGATCAAGCCCATAACCGATAAAGACGGAAATAGTAGAGAGAGCAAGTTTCTGTATATTTGTATTAAAAGTCTACGCATTTTGTTGTTTTGTTGACTTTTGCTTACCTATGTCTGTCTACAAGAGAGAAGATAAAAACGAAGAGTAGGCACAAGTGAATAACTGTAAGCAAAAATGAATAGAATTAGGTCGCCAACTTTACAGTCTACGAACGGTTAGCTGATAAACTTTTACCTCCTGGTACGAAGTGCGCTTATAATCTAATACAATGTTATTCTCATTACTTAAAATCGGCCAGCAATTGAAAATTGAGTTTCAAGATTTAAATAGATAATGGTTACCCATTCTCTTGGTTGAATTTTTTTTCCAATTTATCTTTCCGCCATCAATTTATTTATAGTTTTTTACGTCATTTTCCTGCCATCTTTCAGCGAAATAAAAGAAAATTTACTTAAGATATATATGCATATTTCGATGATTATTGCAAAATTTTAATTAGTTATTTAATGATATTTTACGAAATGTACTGAGCCCAAGCGTATCGAACCTCTTCAATCATTTTTGAATCGCTTACCTTTGCAGGGACCTGTTTTTTTGTTTGTACAAAATGTAATGCATATATAAGTTATGTTAAGTAACATTATGTTCGGTTCGTTGATATAAAGATAATTTGTTATGGTATCAGTGATGATTGAATAAAAATGTTAACGATTTTGAAATTCCTTTTCTTTTTCTGCTACATTTCGCTAATAATTTAGAGTTATTTTGTTACGGATTATGATCCAACGATTGAGGATTCCTACACCAAACAGTGTGTTATCGATGATGTACCAGCTAAGTTGGATAGTAAGTGTTTTTATTTTTATGATTTTAAAAATTAAATTAAAATTATTCGTTTTACTCTATTTTAGTACTCGATACTGCCGGTCAAGAAGAATTCAGTGCCATGCGCGAGCAGTATATGCGGTCGGGCGAAGGTTTTTTATTGGTCTTCTCTTTGAACGATCATTCCAGTTTTGATGAAATACCAAAATTTCAAAAGCAAATATTGCGCGTTAAAGATCGTGACGAGTTTCCCATGTTAATGGTCGGAAATAAATGTGATTTGGAACGTCAACGTCAGGTATCATTGGAGGAAGCGCAGAGTGCAAGTCGAAATATGATGATACCATACATTGAATGCAGCGCCAAGCTGCGCATAAATGTTGATCAAGCTTTCCACGAACTGGTACGAATTGTACGTAAATTTCAAATAGCTGAACGGCCTCTTATAGAAGAAAGCTACAAAAAGAAAAGCAAAAAAAAGTGCTGCGTACTGTAAGCTTAAAAAAAAAAAAATTGTACTTTTTTCAAGTCTTTTAACATCTAGTGGTTAAACCGAACGAAAATTAACACCATGTATATATATATATATATATGTATATGTATATGTGTATATATATGTATTGTTTGAGAAATTGTGAAAAAACCAAAAAGCTGCCACTTTCACCTGTTTTACCGTTGGAATTGGAACACATGTATGCAGTGTAGTTTAAAAAAAAGTATAAAAAACATGAAAATGAAAATTAACAGTAATCTCCAAAGGTACAATACAAGAATTTTAAAACTAACGGTAATTAAATTTTCATAAATAATTTTAAGCCTAAATTTAATAATAGAGAGATTTCAAAATTGTCGAGAATATATAAATTTTTAACAATTAATTTTTGAAAACCAAAAAATCGACTATTTGAATAATTTATTATATTTTCCTTTTAATCTTCGTTAAATATTTATGCAAATGTTCACATCAGATCACACATTTAATGATCGAAAAAAATGAAAAGTAAAATGATTTTTTTTAATTCTTATATTTATTATCTTTATTAACAAAGTGCCTAAAACTTTTGTATTGCACAACAATTATTTCAATCACTTACTGAGCACAAACGGTTTTTTAAATTGTATTCATAGGTATTCGCTTGGTTACAAGGTATTTTATTGCTCTTTTTTTTTTTTGTTAATGTTATGCTTTATACCACTTTATAGTTTTTAAGCTAAGATCGCCAATATATCCGAAATGATAATTTTGTTTGCTCGCCAGTCAACCACCTATCCAAGTAAAAATCTGTTGAAATGTAATTTCCCATTATATTAAATATAAGTATTAAAATTGCTTCATTTAAAAAACTTGCTATTCATAATATATCTTTGGTAGATTACGGGATAGAAAGATGTACAAATGTACAGATGTGTAAATGTACATTTAATCAGCGTAAGATGAATGTAGTATATGGGCACGTTACGATTACTTCGTTTGCTTTTGAAATTCTTACAAAATGCAAAAGTTTACAGGCACATACCTGTGATGACTATCAGCAAAATGAATCCATGTGAAATTATCATAACGCATCTAGAGTGAAGGCAAAAAACCTACGATTTCAATAGGCCTGATATGTATGTATGTGCAGATCTTATGTTTAAAAACATATGTATGGATATGTATGATGCGTGCATATCAATAGCACGATCAAAATTGAAGGAGCCAAAGCGAATCTTCATTGTTCATAGTGGTCTAGGGTAACTACATAGTAGTCGTGTTCGTCATCGACTATCGACACTTTTATTTGTTTACATTTTGTGAATAATTGCGAGAAATAATTAAGTAATAACTTCTGGAGTTGTGTTGAGAACTCCCTCTACAATATTATATACATCTTATATATATATATATATATATATATATATATATATGTTAATGTGTGATTTTTTTAAACGCCTAAAATATTTATGAATATTAAATTTAATGGCAATTGTTATAACATTAAAGAATTAATAAAAAGCAAAAAAAGAAACAAATTAATTAAGTGAAGTGTTTTGTTTTTTTCTTTACATCTATTGAAAATTTTCAATAATAACAAGTAAGAAAATTACATTCGCCTGCGATCGTTTCTTCTACGCTCAATAACGTTACAACAACTATAAAAAATGTAAAAGAGAAAAATAAATAAAAATTGAATTTCCTTATCGCGTAATATTGAATGGGTATGGCCGATTTTTTCCAATATTTTTATAACCATCACCAAAATCTGAGAGGTATATTCATTCAAATCATGTCAGAACGTTTGCAACGCTCAGGAGAAAGCTTCAGAGATCCCACAGAGTATATAAATTCTTGGCCAGTTTGAGATTCGGAATGCATCTGATAATGTCCCTCTTGTCATCTCTTTGTCTGTCCGTCTGTCCAATTGCGTAGTATTTGTGGTAAATCTTCTCCCGTTCACAAAAATGAAGACGTCGCCTACAAACTTACAAAAAAATTTGAAAGTGAGCCAAACTTTTTAAAGAACACGCTTACCAACGTCTATATATCGATGTAACAAAAACTGCGAACACCTCTGCTTTGCATGTTTTTTTGCTTGTTAATCACAAAGTAAAACATGTACACCGTATAAATGTCCACTTTTATTCTGAAAATTGAAAAAATCAGCCACGCCCATCCAATATTGTAGAGTACGAAAATGTAAATCTTTTCCTTTTTTTTAGTCTTCTTCAGAATCACGGTGATGGGTATAACAGATTCGATTGATTGTTTGGCAAGGGAAACCTTCTCAGTTTATGTTATATAGTGGCCATGTTCATTCGAATATGTAAGAGTCTCCAGTATCTTTGCATAACTTGAAGCCAATGAACGTCTGCTAGGAGTTGTTGCGGCTAGGAGAGAAATAGTTGGCAGACAGATGGACATGCTTCAATCGATTCAGAATATGATTTTGATCAAGAATATAAAAGAATATAGTTTATGTGACTCCTGAAGCTTTCTTCTTTTTCTTGGTATTGTAAAATCTGTGACAAAACGAACATATCTCCAACCTTCAGTGATTGGTACAGAAATCAAACACATTTTCAATGACTTCGATTTATAGCATATGCAATTTATTATAGAGATTATTTTATGCGTTACATACATATATATATATACATATATATATATATATATATATATATATATATATATATATAAATATATATATATTAATATATATATACATATATATATATATTTACGTTATCTGCTATTTAAAAAGTTTATGAATACATTTTATTTAATAAACTAATGCTCACACTACCCCTCGTTTCTATTATTTTTTTTTAATTATTTACATGATTTTCATTTCAATTTATTCCCGATGTTTGCAGTCCAAGAAGAGTTGGGCTTCATTCTGTTAATAATACGAATTAATTACTTATTAAAAATAAAAAAAAAAATAAATAAAATTGTATTTAACTCACTTGGACGAATCTAAAGATTTCCATTAACATATCATTTGACGTTTTGCAGTTGCCGGGTTGTGTATCGAATGTGTTTCCTGAACGTTTACCCCAATCCGGAGAGAAAGTCAACTGACATCCCACACAAGTTAGAATCAAAGCGAAGAAAGCAATTGCGATAATAGCACGGATGGTATGCATTTTTGCTAATGAATGCCTTCCAACGATTATGAATGCCTTTTATAGTTATAGTGACGACCAAGCATCCTAAGTCCTTAGTATATGTTGTTTATCGAGCATCATGAGCACTTGGAAGGTTTTACGCAATTTACTTATTTAATTGCAATAAATTAATTACTTTTTTCTTTTATGTAAGATTGGATTCCATTTCGAAAAAGAAAAGAGAAGTTTGCTTTTCTTGCAGATAAGAATTTCTTCACTTCTTCAAGCTATGTTTTCCTTGCACCCAATTTGCTTACGTTTGTCTTTTGTAAAATTTGCTTACTCTAAACTATTTTACAATATTGTCGTAAAAATAACTTCTAATCTTTTCAAAAGGTTTTCTGCATTTTGGCCTCTTAAGTCTTCTAAACATACATACATACGTATAACGTACAATTCAATTCAGTATATATATATATATATATGTATGTATGTCTATATACAGTTTAGCGATTTTAAGAGTATATATGGAAATCGTACACTAATTGAGGATGGGTCGGTCCTTTGACAAATTAAGACTGCTTATCAGAAGTGCGGGTACAATCAACACTTTGTTAATCAAATGTAAATTAATACTCGCTATGCCCTATAATTCATAATTTTTGAGGCTAATAACGACGTTTTTTACCCTAATCGTGCTTGCTTTGCAAACTAACTTGCGGCTATAAACTAAAAACCAAACTTCTTTTCGTTTAATTTACTATGTACGTGTGTCATGGTATAGGAAATGGAATTATATATATTCCATAAGGAAGTATTATCCTCATGCTGCCGCTTAATAAAACCTTTTGTTTTCGAGTCGAGTCGCTAAAGGCAGATAACTTCAGAAAGAAACATGACCCGGATCTAAAGCAATCTGTCCTCTTTCCAGGACGGACCTGAGAACAACTCTTTTTAAGTACAGCACATTTAGCTAATATGCGTAAATCGCCTGCAGCTGTTAGAACGCGAATGTCTGAATTGTCAACATTGTGTCGGTCCCATTGCTAGGTGAAGCTTGTTTGAGCATTCTGAAGACGTCTTTTGAAGTACGCCAGACGCATAAGTATATTCATGTCATACTAACTGCCGACAGAGATTTTCAATCAATCGCACAAGCAAAACAATCGGTATCAAAGTGGGTCTGTTTCAATCGAACAGAGTTACATTAATTTGTATATGATGGTAAAGAATATTTACTGATTTTTCAATTTATCGCCGAAGGAAGTAGGGTCAGATCTTTTCTTCCGTAAAAATAATTCGAATATTCGTATCAGATTAGTGGACCCGACCAGTTTGTAATCCTCGGATATCCATATCAGATTGTAGCCTAAAAAAACTTCAATTTATCTTCAGTCTTCAATCTCAAGCATTTCGTTTAATGTTTTTTCTAACCTGGGTTTTTCTTAATTTTTCCTATTTATTAACTCTTGATATATGATTACAGTATAAGGAGGAATTGGCCCTATCATGCCGACCTTGAATTTTTATCACAATTTATATTATCGTATGTGAGAGCAGTAGTAAACGTAACGACTTAAAAAATATTTAGTTTAGTCAAATGAGGATAAGTCAACAGTGTTTACACATATATTCGCTTAATTTACTTTTCTGCCACTGGCAGCAGACGTTATTGATAGCAAATCAATTAGGCAGGTAATACCCAAAGACGAGTTTATGGCAAGAGAAGTTAATTTGAATCTAATCCTTACCCGTATGTATACCCATCAACATATTGTCATAATGTGTATGTTAATAATATATGTATTCCTTAACTGACTCTTTCATGTTCGTGCATTATTTTTCGTCAGTAATTGGGTGTTTTTTCTTTTTTCCTAAACACTTTCTAATTAAAGTGCGTTTACGTCATAGAAACCCTTCAAGTAGGTTCAACAAAATATCACAGTTCTTTCGATTACTATAAAAAGCCATAGTCGCCACTGATTTACCATCCACTAGTAGAAATGAATACCATACGAGTTTTTGTTCAATTTGTTTTCTTCGCTTTAATTTTGATTTGCGTAGAATGTCAATTGACATTTTCACCGGGTTGGGGTAAACGTTCTATAGCCTCTACGAGTGGCAGTAGTAGAGACTATTTTGATGCACAAACGGGCAATTGTAAAACATCTAATGAAATGTTGGTACAACTTTTCAGGTTTATGGAAGTAAGTATGAAATGGAATTTTTACTCTTTTTTTTTTTTTTTTTTTATAAATATTTAAGTTACTAAACGAATAAATTTCATTTTAATTTTAGAATAAAGCTCAGTTATATTTGAACTGCAACAACAAGGAATAAACATATATAAGAATTACAGCTCAAATATTCTACTATGAGGATAAGTACTGGTGGACAATGGACGTTTTGAACAAATGATTCAAAATACATTTTTTATTGTATTTAAAAATATTTCAATTAATTAATATATAAATTGAACAGCAAAACAAAAAAAAAAAAACTTTTTTTTTCTCTGTTTACGTAATAATATGATAAGTTACTAATGTGTTAGTGTTCGCCGACGATATCAAGATCTTTCGTTCATTTCACTTAGCAAGACGATCTCATTGAGTTATCGAATTGGCGGGAGCATAATGCTATGACTTTCAACCGGAACCGGGCAAAAAGTTAACACTGCTCCGTTATCTGTCAATTACTATTTAGATTGTCATAGGCTTCACAATATTGCATACTCCAATGGCCTTGGCGTGCTTATAGATCCGAAATTGAGCTTTCATTTGCAGATTCTCTCTGCGGCCAATAAGTTTAAATATATTCTGGTCTAAGGAGTTTGTTGACTCGCACATAAGATCTTTTCTTGAATATGCCGAGATTGTATGGCCACCAAGTTATAAAGAGTACATTGAATTTATTGAATCTGTTCAGAAGTTTTTTTTAAGATTTGCATTATGTGGTTTGGATTGGGGTCCCCACAACGATTATAACCTCCCTATGGTAGCCATCTTAACCGAAACGACGCATTTGCCTTGCGTGTAACGTATGTACGTTGTATCAGTGTCGGACAAATTACGAACTATTTCATCCGTTGGTAATAACGAGTACTATCATTTGCATGATGGTTCCTTCACTTCCATAAATCATATCTGGAGTGACATTCTTAGGTCAAATGAATTCTGGCTGGAATCGAGTCAATCCTCCCCCTGATCTCTCACAGAAGTTGGCCAATTTAACGTAATTGCTTTAAATTGTGAGTTTTATCGAACTGCATGCATAAAATGGACTCTAGTGTCGTCTTAACTTCTTCTTAAGGTCACTTAAGGTATTTTAATAGTTTTCATTAGTCTTCTTAACGCTATTGTATTGCAATACGCTAGAGCGATATCGATTGGTATTTGGAATATTATGAAACATAAAAATCTTCTTAACGCTGTTCTTCTTCTTTCGCTGTTCTAAACTAACCCAATTGTTTATATTGCTATTTAGTTTTGAGCTCAATGCACTTACCCTTATCTACCACTTATCCTTATCTATCCACTTAACCTGTCAGTACTATACACTGTTTTTGCTTTTAAGCTTCTTTTCCTCTCCTCTTTAGTTTTGTTTTATCATTGATGTATCTTCGTTTGGTTACGAGTTCTACATATTCACTTATTGTCTATAAGTTTAAGATTAGTATCTTTCAGTATAGTTCAGATGATAGTGTAAGCGTAGTTGAGTTTAGTTGCGCTGAATATTGGTTGCTTGCCATGCACTTTGATCAGCGAAATCTGTTAATGAAAATGATAGAGTAATGCAAAGTATTAATTGGACGATTTTGACCTTTTCCCACACAAACTAAGAGTTTTTCCCTTTAGTATTATCGACTGAAAATTGTAATTTCGACATTCATCATATTGTTGTTGTGAAATTCGATTTTCTCGGATACGGCTCGAATCACTAGATCGTGGATATTCTTTTTAAGAGAAATATACTTTCACGTTTTCACTTCAAGTTTCTTTATTTACAATCAATTTCTTTAAGGTTAGGATTATTTACATTTTACTTTGGCAATACTTTCGTCTTCTCAACTCTAATATTCCTTTTCGGCGCAAATGTTCTTGTCCGATTGACTCTGCCTTCCGCAAATCGTCTATTTATATACGTTTTTTAAAGCATATCACTATTACCTAAGTTCATGGCTTCATTTTGAGTCCGTGTACTTGGGTTTTCCCCTTTCTAAGCAACTTATTTTTTTGGGAAAATCAATTAGTTGGAATGAACTGGACTCGGGATTTCCGTAACAATATTATATATAATTATACTTTATATTTATAATTATAACTATGTAAATGTAAAACATTTACATTGTGGTTGTGGTTGTGTTTCTTAATATTAGGGTGTATTGGTGGTTTTGTATTTACATTGTATTGTATTTTCTTGTAATATCGGATATGTTTATCTGTACAGTTCTTATATTAAAGTTTATATATATATGTGTAATTTTGATTGTTATATTTCTTAGCAACATTTTTGTGTGCAGTGTTGGTTTTTATTATTCCGTACAATGCTGTTTTGTTTTCTAATTTTACGTGTGCTTTTGTTTTTGTTTTCCAATTCATATTTATTTATATATTTGTATGTTTATGTATTTACTCTTGATATTTTTGTTCTTCTATTCCTCATACATACGTAACTATATCCTCTGATTTAATATTCAAATATATTTATGTTTCCAATATTCCTCATTTCAATACTATTTACTCTTCAATAGTCTTCATAACTTTATCCTCATTTTATTTTTTATATTCCTTATATATTCTTCATATATTCTGCTGCAAAAGGTGTGAAGATAAATTCGAATTTAACTAGCAAAGACGCCTACTATATCTGTTAACCAGTCTCCATTAACGACTTAACAGAGCTCTGTTAAAATCGAATTTATTTTCACACCCTTAGCCTTACACAGGGAGGAGTGGGTACTGTGTCGAACTTGGCGTTTGGATAACGACTTTTTAACAAAAAAATTGAATATTCCCCATGCTTTAGGACTCAGATGTTGTTTCGGTAATCGTCGTCTCCAGAATCTGCTTGTCTATCCGTCCAGCCATCGAAAGTCACCTTCATTCTTAAAGTTTAATTTGTGTAGGTGATCTCTGTCGGCCTGTATTAGCCATTGATCACAATCAAAGGACAAGAACCAGTGAGATAGTGGAATGTCGCTTATACGCTTAGTCAAAACTTCTTATAGCTAAAGAAAAAGGAAAGGAAATAAAAAAAAAAAAAAAAAACAGGAAAAAGTCTGTATGTATAAAATAAATGGAGATATTATTTTACGCAATTGACGTTATTGTTCTTATAGCAAACTCTAACATACACATGGACAGAGTAACCGATATAGGCGATATAAATGTGACACAAGCAAGAAAGTCTTAAGAGCAAAAGTGGGAAAAGAAAAAGAGAAGAGTTGATTGGTTTGAACGAGGATTAGCCAGTTGGACAGCAAGGAGGACAATTGAGTGGACGATTAGTTATGGAGAAACAACTAAGGATTTCTAATTTGGCTTCGTTTTGGAAAAGAAAAATCGAAAGATTTACCAAAATTTTGTTTTGCTTGAAAAAAAAAAAAAATCTATTATCAAAGCGTGGTGAAGAAAATTGTAAAGGTGAAGTGAAGTTTTATTAGTGGTTGTACATTCAATTATTAACACTTCAAGATGCTTATAAAATATGATGGAAATGCTTAAAACCGTAACACAAAAGAGAAGGAGAGAAAGACCTTCTGCATCAAAGAAGACATAAAAGAGAAAAAAAAGGAACATGGAAGGGACATTGACATTGAAGGGACACAATGAATATGTTAAGAATTTTAATAGTAAATCGATTTAAAAATGAAAGAATTGATAAAATGCTTAAAAATGCAATGAACATACCGCGGCGGAAAGTTAAAATTAATATTAAAAGTAAAAAAGGAAGAAAAAGTTGAATAACTTGAAATAATGATAAACTAAAAGAAGAAAGTTTTAAACTATGACAAATTAAAGCTTAAAAATGTAATAAATTAAAGATGAAAAAGGGTTTACAAATACAATAAATTAAAAAAAAAAGTCTAATATATAATAAGTTAGAAAGAGAGAGAGATAGAGAGAGAGAGACTTAAGATCATAACTTAATTAAAAGGAGTTCAAAAGCATAATAAATTAGCGCAGGACTAAGATGCACTTACTGTGAACGAAAGAAGGAAAACGTACGTTGCATACGCTTCTTAAATAATTAGACTAAGTTTAAAATAAATATATAAAAAAAAAAAAAAGACATACCTACCTTGTTGTTGGTACTGGTATTGTTGGCAATAAAAATGATAAGTATGGCAGAAAAGATGAAAAAGAAAAAAAAAAAAAAAAAACGCAACAAGAGGAACCTTACGATGCATGGCTGGGAATGTGATGTAGCGACACTGTGAAGTCAGTGCAAAAGTGGAATAGCAGACAAGTTTATGATTTCATATATTTTTGTGTTCTATTGTTGATATAATGAATTTAACCGGATAAAACAACCAGGTTGGTTCCGGATTGGTAGAGCGTGAAACAGTAGGTACGCCATTATGACTTGACCGACGATTTAATATCGCCTATTGACTGACTAACAGGTGATAAATAGGAATATAACGTTATTAATATGTGACTGTAGGTTAAGTAGTATAGAATAATTTATTTTTTTATTATTTTTATTTGGTGATAATGGCCAGCAAGCTAGCCAAGCTTAAACGATTACAGTTGCTTTAGTGTAAAATAATATATATGTAATATAAAGCAATATTTCAAATTGAAAATTATATTACAAAATAGAACAAAATTAGATAAGTAAGTTTTAAATTTAAAATAAATCGCCTTCATTTCTTCTTCGACGTTTTCAGGTCTTTCCATTTTATCGGTTCGTTTACATACATTTATTAATTTCCACAAAGCCTTGGAGAAACTAACACCATTTCAGCCAGCGTAGCTTTGTCTCCTTTATATGGGAGCGAACACAATGAAGGTTCGCTTTTATTCCAAATATAATAAATATATATAAACTAAACTAAATTTCTCTCCTACATATATAAATATATATATATATACATATATGTTTTATCTTCCATTTTACGAAAACTTTAAAATTTAAATGTCTTCTCCAGTCTTCGGAGTACAAGCGAAACTTCGTTGTATTTCCAGCCTATTCATTGCTTCCAAAGTATTTATTGTAATTCCCACGCCTGACAAACAACCGCTGCCTCATTGTGTTTTCTCTTTAAGTTCACTACTTGTTTTCTTTTCCTTATTACTTAGGAATTTTATTTCAAATAAAATTTTACGGGCGTCGCTCTACGCCCAACATTCCCTGGTCCTGCTTCTCGATATAGTAGCTTTGTTATGCAAATATTGCTACCTAAATGTACTGTCTATATATATATCTATATATATATATATATATATATATATATATATATATATATATAATATTTTTGACAGCACTAGCTTGCAGATTAGTCACTGTTTGCTGTAATGCGTCTATTTCACGTCGTAAGTTTGCAAATTGGCTTAACGTTCTAGAAACTTTTTCTTGTAAGGCCTCTACTTGGCTATCAGCCTAACTGCAGCAACTTTGCCTGCGAGACTTCCACTTCGGTTGCAAACTGCAGCAGACACCACAGGTCCGTTTTGTGGGTTTTCTACAATTTATTTGTATACAATTTTGATTTTGTAGCAGGGAAAATTGCGTATTGGTTAATTATATGCTAGATCAGGTCTACAGCGAATGCGCTATAAAAAATGTTTCACAAAAACCTCGATGGAAGGACGTGCTGAATTTATAAAATTATCGATTTATTACTAAAGAATAATGAGAACAATCAATTTCAGTAATAAAAAATTGACTTCTTTGTATGAAAAAAGTAAATCCATTATATCCGGCACGATTGATTTATTGCCTTGTACACTATACACCTCCCATTCACCATGAATGTTTTTTATTATTTAAACGAATAAAAACATTATAGAGGGCTACGACCCACCATTGAATACTTCACGCCACTTCGCTTAATATAGGTACTCATATGTCAACTTTTCAGAATAAGGCGTTAAAAAGTGCGGTCGAAAAAGTGCTGCGATGTGAATCAATTTCACTAGCGTTCGTTCTCGACTCAAAATATGTCGTCATACTGTTCATAAAATATCCCAAAAATTGCAATCTGCACATTAAAGACAAGACAGATAAAAGACGGACAGTCGGACAGACAAGCTTAGTATAATAAAACGTGAGTCTAGCCCAAGTCCTTCTGTGTGTTGCATACATCCGCACACGTGTGCCACAAGTGATGTAGGGTATAAGAAGACTAATAAAGCTGAAATATTATATTAGTGCACTCGTTCTGAAAGTGAGGCACGTTCGTTTAGGTATAAGAAAAGTCTTTACATTTTTTAGTCATCATTATAATTATGATATATATTGGTCTTGTATTGTCTATAGACTATACACTTACATTGTCTAATACCACGTTATTACAAAAAATGTGTCTACTAATGTTTAACGAGATTTTTAAATGTAATAAAATTTAAATCTTTAAATATTCGATAATAACAAGAAATGAATTTGTCCTGTTTTTGAAATAAACGGCTCATATGTATGTTTGTTTATGCATGCCTACGTTATTTTATCATATTCCACCAGATCGATTCCAATAAAGTTTTATCTAAAATGAAATTGTTGGCCGAGATAGGGATGAAGCGTTATCATTACTCTGGGAAGAGAAAGTGTTCCTGACCACCAAGGTCCACCAAGGCATAATTAAAACGATTACAATATTACATTAAATTGAAAAGACACTCTACGAAGCGTTCAACATAATTAACAGTAAAAGTTTCTTAGTGGGATTTTTAAATTTCACGCTCAGAAGGTGTTAATGTGAAATGTAAGATATTTTGGAAATTTTGGGTACACTTTTATTAAATTTTCTCATCTCTTCTAAATAATAAATGTATAAATATTAAATGGCATCGCAATGACTGTTGAAAGTCCCTACGCGTGTTATATTTATTTATTTATTATTTCGAAATTTAATAAATTTCTATTGGTCCTCATGAAAGCCTTTTGTAAATTCGAATAAATTGCCATATCAATGAGATTCGTATTGCTGAAGTAATCCATCGCCACCACGTTGGCAGTGGAGCCCCACGGACCCTTTAGCCAATTTGCTACTTTGGGATTAATACGAGACGCACGCTCTTTAGATGTTAACAATTTCTCGCTGTTCTAAAACGATAAGAAACATTATTTCTTACTAGAGATCAATTCGAATTATCATTGATGATCTTTGTTCTTTCAACTCACCAATGATTTCTCCAAACTTTTTATCGCATTAAATATCCAACCCTCGTCTTGCACTGGTGACGATCTTTTTTTGCTAAACAATAAACGCATATAATCCAAAGTTTGGGAATTGTTCATAACATCAGTTGAGAAACGCTTCCATGGCGGGCATAATATCGACGATTCTGGAATAAATTAAAAAAAAAAAACATGCAACTAAGAAAACTATATTCGACTATGACACCGTCCGTATTTAAAAAAAAAAACAACAAATAGTATTGGGTGGTCATGAATGATTTTTTTTTCATTTTTGTGCAAGCACACTACAATTATCTGTAGAATATCCGTGGACATGTGATCGTTGTATTCGTTGTAGTTATATTTGTTCCGCTTTCGAAGATAGGGATGTTCCCAGCTTATGCTTCACCGTAAGTGTGTTTTATGACCGAACTTCGAATGTCTTCTTCAAATTTGAAGCTAAACTTGTTTACCGTAGAGTTTATACAAGATGGGCATGCCTGGATCGGTTCAGAATCCATTCATATATGTTAAGAATGTATTTACTTTACAGATCTATTAGAGTTTCTTTCACCAACTGCAAACATTTGGACAAAATGGGATACTGCGGCATCATCCGTGGCACACAAGTAAAAATTTTTATAAATTTATCTGCTATAGTTTATGAGTGGCGAGCAAACAAACCGTTTTTTATTCCTTTTGCAAACCAGATGTGTTCGCAGTTCACGTGGCATTGAGGGCATTTCCTTCGACCGATTTAGCCCGTTCTCAATACAAAGCTGCGTACAAAAACTTTCAATGCTTCTGCCAAATTCACAGTCGATAGCCTAATTTTCGCGATCAGCAGAATGTTTACAACGAACGGACAGATGGACTTGCCCAAATCGATTCAGAATTTGAGACTGATCGAAAGATGGTATGAAGAAGTTTCGTTCTGCGCGTTGCAAACGTTTCGACAGAATGACTATAGCCCTTCGGTGTTGAATATAAAAACAGTCTGAACTTCCACTTTCGGAAACATAATTCTTAAATTTCAAACCGATTCGAAAACGCATTAAAATTTAATTTGAATTTGTCTTTTTGTTTAGGTATTACCAGCTTCTGATTGCGATAATTCCTCCAGTGGATATAATATGATAAGGGATTTCTGTGACTTTTTAATTTGTTCTACGGTCAGTTCGAAACATGCCTTTACCATAGAAGTATTGCGCTGATAAGCCAGAGAACCCAATTCATTTTTAAGCATATTCAATAGTTCACTATGTCTTTCCGGATGCTTGTAGAAACCTGTTAGAGTAAATAAACTATTACAAGAAGTGATTTTCATTGAGAGTTCAAGTCAATCCATTACCAACAGGAAAGGAGCTAAAATCAATTATAACCACTTCACCGGATATGTTAACAAATCTCCGTATATCCTTAAGTATATAACGCAATTGATTGATAAACATATTTTCATTGACTATCCAGAAGTGATCCGCATTTTTTAAATCTGTGTTATCTTGCGTCTTATAGCTGAAATGTTCCATTTGATCGATTAGTTGTTCATTTATTAATGTCATAATAAAGTTGTGCAGTGCAACCCACCCAATACTTAAGTCCAAATAACGTATCCCAAATACTAGTTGAGACCAGACATCGAAATACTGCGATGCTGCGTAGTCTTTAATGAAAAACGATTTAGTTTTAATGTAGTCAGTGATATAAGCGCCAGAGGCATGCGTTCCTGCTCGGGCGTGATAGGGCGTAAAAAAAAAGAAAATAATAAATATATGGAAAGGTAATAAAGGAAACTATGCCTCTCACCTGGTATGAATAAATCCTTGAGAGGCAATTTCCTAATATTCGGCAGTTTTGTTAACCAATTCGGATAGATTTTTAAACATTCGACGGCCAACAATTCGTTGCCATTAAAACTGGCAACATAATAATTTAAACACTTCCCTTTTGAATATTCGGTTGCCAGTATATTGAAGTCATTACGATTCCAACCGCCGGGAAAACGCAATTTACCCAATTTTTGCTTTATCGGCATTTTAAAGGTAGTATTACTCACATTTTCAATTCGCAGCAATGGTTGAGTGAAACTTATCGCTGGATTATCGCCGTAAAAACCAATCCATTCTGGACGAGTGTAGCAATCTGGAGGCCAATTCAATTCTAAATTCGATTCCTGAAGCGTTTTACCATTCGAAGCGATTGTCAAATAAATGGGACAAGCTATTCAAATAAGTAATAAAAAAAAAAAAAAAAAAAAAAAAAAAAATAAAATTAATTAAATAAGAAATTCTCTTTCCCTTTAAAATAATAATTATTTTATTATTACAATTAACTAAATTGCCTCGACATGTAAATGTTAATAATGACAAAAAAATTATAAACATTTTATTATTAAATAAGAATTTCTCATAAATTTAATTGCGATTCATTTGAAAAAATTTATGCGCGTTTAAATTCGAAATTATACGTGGACGGCGCGGTTCACGAGTTAAATGATCATACGTAGGTATAATAATCAGAACGATATCAAATGTTTAAATTAAATTTTATTAAGACATTTTGAGAATTTTCCTTAATAAATCACACACACACAGGGTCTGATGTTAAAACAGTTAATATATATGAAAAGAAATTTAATAAATAATTTATGAAAAAGGTGTTCGGCACCCTGTTCACCGAAGAAGCGAAAATTAACAAGAAACTAGAATCAAGAATGCAAGAATGCTCTCTACGCCTCAAACCGAATCTTGAGCACCCAACAACAAAGCTGAAAAATATGATCCGTGTGACCTATGGACACTGTGTTAAGTGAAATGCGATCCCCCAAGTGTATGCCTTTTCTTGTTAGAAAATCTTAGGCACTCATATATTCTCAAACTCATAAAGACAAAGATTTCTGTCTGTCCTTTCAAATGCATATGTGTGTATATGAAGTTGCAAAATATGACCTATAAAGAATTTATATATTCATATTCATGAAGAGAAGATGCGCAAAGTCTTGCATTTTGTTTTCAGAAAACGTATTTCGATTCGAAGCTGAGGCACTGATGTACATATTAAATACGAACACTTGCCTTTCTCTTCATATATACGTGAGCGAATCCATTAAACAATTTAAGCGATTTTCAATCTTAATCTGGTGATCGTAACGAGCAAGAAGAAGAATTTACGGTTAATTTCATCTTTCATGCAAAGTGCTGAGAGCGTAACTAAGATTTCAATGGATCTAGAGTCAAGTAGACGCGCTGAAAATATGGTCAGACTGTTATGTTCAAGATGACTGCTTCTTTATACTGAGCAAGTGGTCATAGATATGCATTTTTTTGCGTTATAAACGTTTACCAGCAACTATACCCTGCTTGTGCTTATAACGAGTTAATTAATTTCTTTGTAAAAACTTTCCGAGCTCTAGTTTCTTTAATAAAATTTAAAACTTAAAATAAACAAATAAGAAAATTATTAACGATTGTGTCCGTTATCCTAGAAAAGACAAACAAAAGTAAAGGAAGTAAATTTTCACGCTCTACGATATGGAGCGGGCGCGCTTGATTTTTTTATATTTTTTAAAATAAAATCTTTTGTCGCATAGACGCCTGGACGTTGTAGGCGCGTCCTTTGAAAAATGTAGATCACTTCCAAATCTCCTTCTTTTTCCAATTTGTAGGCGATATCTTCATATTTGCGAATCTGGAAATCTTTACTGCAGTTGGGTAGACGGATAGATGGACAGGCGCATTGACGGATGTGTTTAGGTGCATTCTAAATCTGAAACTGGACAAAAATTCATATCTTTTGAAGCTGGTTGCTGTGGCATATAAAAGTATTGAAAAAAAAGTAAATTTCGATACACTTTCATATTGAGTAGGCATGGTCAATTCTTTCCATTTTGTACAGCATCGCCCATAGAATATGTTTTCTAATTTTTTTACATTTATTTACTATAGTTTATGAGGAATGAGCAAAAATCAAATTTTTTATATATATATATATAATAAACGATTGCTTTACTCAGCACTGTAGGTGGGTCCTTTGAGCGATTTGGCCCATCTTTAATATCAAGTTGGGTGCGAGAATTTCCATTTTTTCTGCTAAATTTCAAGTCGATAACTTTATTTTTGCGGCCAGGAAAATGTTTGCAACAAACACTACACAGACGGACAGATGGACATAGTTAAATCGAATAAGAATTTGATGCTGATTAAGAATATATGTACTTTATGCGGTCTCTGAAGATGTCTTCTTGGGCGTTGCAAACGATTTGACGAAATGAATATACCTCTCATCCTTCGGTAATGGATATAAAAAGAAAGAAATAATAAGAAATTTTTAGCCCTTCAAAAATTCTAAGCTAAATAAACAAAAACAAAAAAGATTTAAAAAAATCTCCAAATATTTTGTATTTAAAGTATACAGAAAGTCAGTGAAATATCAAATTCAGCCAACAATTTTTAGATGGCACTACTACGATGCGATATTGTGAAGAAAACGTCCTAACATAGAATAGCTTCTTCTTCTTGAGTCTTCAGCAAATGAACAACAGATGATTTGCTGCGTTGTTGTAGAAAAGCCTCAGTGCGTGCACGAAGATCTCTGCTTTAGATTGTTGGTTATTGGTATTTGTTTCTTATTTATTGACATTGGTTGTTGTTACTGCTTACAGCAAGATCTTATGTTCGCCTTTTTCTTTTTATTTCGTAGATGTTGTTATTGTAGCATTGTTACATAACTTTTATATTAGAAAATTAAAAATGTTTTCTTTCTTTGAATTGATAATCTTTAAAAACTTGCTCCCATAATAGGTGTTGTGAGAATAGCATAAAAAAGTGTAGCATAAAGTGAGGCTGAACCATTAAATCAGGGGTCGACTTATAGCTAGCTGTCTATCTGTAGCTGCCAACTAATGAGTAGTGTAGTTTACAGCGTTTTTTTCGCTATCGAATAAAACATTTTTCGATCGTAACATATGAACCGTTCACTACACAAATCGTTTAATTCCACTTTATAAAAAGTCTTAAATTTAAGTGTCAATTCACTTTTATAATAACTTTCCTAATTAATATATATTAACACTATCAAGTAACAAAATTTCCTCGGCCGCTGAAAAATAAATAATTCATTTCAGAGTCCTAAGGTAAATCGCTGCAATAAACTCAAATTTTCTTATGCCGTTTCATGAGAATTAGCGTAAAATAAATGAATCAATCGCCGTCTAATTGTTGCAAGGTCAGGTAGCTGGGAAGTGATTTTAGAAAAATAAATATTATACCATTGTGATCAAGATGAGTGGAATGTGTAAAAGTGTAAAAAGTGTGATAGTTCGTCAAAACGATTTATCGAAAGGAAGTCTTTCTTTCGATTATTGTTTTTTAGAAGATACAGTCATTAGCAGAAAAGTAACCATTGTAGGTTTTCCGTTAACTTGGTTTATAATGCGGTTGGTAAAGTTAGAAAGATCCAAACTCGTCTTCATACAATACAAATGTGGCAGTAATGACAGTAACGTATAGACCACGAATTTCGAAAACTGTAGGTGAGCCTTTATTATATTGTAAAGGTAAAACTGTGATAAATGGAAAAAGTAGAGACATGATGGACCTGCTAGAATTCATTCCTCTTATTAATCACGAGTACTATGATAAAAAATATCGAAAGATGGCGAGATGACGACTCCTCACGTATGGCTGATGAAGAAGGCATCATTTATATGAATTTAAATATACGTTTATTACTTTTTTCATTTGCGAAAACGATTAACTCAAGAAAATTATCTAATTCTGTTGAAAGATAAAAATAGCAAAAAAATGCATATAACCATTTAGGCATCTGTAGTATGCAGTAGTACAGTTATAACTTCCCTTGGTGTTTGTTGAAAGCGACGAGCTCTTATCTTCACAACAGATCCTTCAGGGTTCTGTGAATTCGTCGTGACAGCCACTTCGGGCTCTTCTTATCCATTCGGCACATTAATGATCTCCCTTAGGCGATTAAATCCCGGCATAGCCAACGGACGGTTTTCTTGGAATCGCGGACTAAAATAATTTGGTTAATTCATCCTCACTAAATTTTATAAAATCAAATCTAAAAAAATGCAAAAAGATTTCTTTCTCAAGGGGGAATTCATTCAAACAGGATTCAGGAGTTCTATTTGACCAAAGATTACGTTTTAGTCTACACGTTGAGCTTTCTTTAAATAAAGCTACGTTGGCGCTAGGTTTCATTGAAGGTAACGACTCTTACATTAGAAAAAGGCTATAAGGAGCTTAGTGTGACCAATACTTGAGTAACCTTCCTACGTTATATGTGTTATCTATATTCAATAGAATCCGTTCAAAAGCAATTCCGGCTCTTTGCCCTTTGGAATTTAGGATGGACACCCACCTCCTTATGAAAATAGAACACTTCTGGTTAGCCTTACCGTCACTTGAGACACGTAGATTTATTTCTTGGTGGTTTCTTCTCAATGGTACTATCGATTCGTCCACATTGCTTGGTGCGATAAATATTAATGTCCCGAATCATTTCTCTAGGAATTTTATCTGCATAAAGCTTAGATATAATTGCGAGCATATCAATGCGTTCAAAGTGCTTTGGAAAAATTTAAACGATATTTAATGCATGATCTCAATATCGGTTTCTTTAAATTTTATCAAATCAACTCTCCTTAATACGCGCGATCGGCCTATGTCGTATTTAACTGAACTTGTAATTTTAACGTCTTAGCACCGTTTTTTTACTATTATCCAAGCCAAGCTTTTGCATGGTTGCAATGGCTCAGAGGTTCACTCATAAGTCGGATCTGTGTCTCTGTGCGAGATCTTTGCATGCCTCTTTTCTTTCTTTCTTTTCTCTCTCTCTCTCTCTCTCTCTCTCTCTCTCTCTCTGATTTACTTATACGTGAATTTTATTGTTTTTTCTTTGCTTCTCTTTATATACATCGCATTAGTTTTTAATAAAAATTTGTATAAGATTTACTTCAAAAAGTCAATTAAATTCGGCTGCTAATGTAAATAAATAAAATAAATAAATAAATATCATTTGTTATGAACAAATAGTGTAAGTCAATATTTAATGGAGTAAATGCCGCATGAGATGAGATTGTGACGCAATGTAAGCGCAACTGTACACGCAAGTTTACCCGAAAGTTGCCTTCAGCTGGTTAGGGTAGCAATGAATTAATAAACTTTCCCAAACTTGCCATTCAAGGTACACTGGCCACTTCCCTTATATTCGAAATCGTACTGAAGGCTTTCCTTCTTCATCTGAAGCACTGAATAAATCTACGTAGTGCATTTTATTTTATAAAAAATATTGAATAAAATGAAAATACTGCGCAAATTTACTTTTGTGCGGTGGTAAAGAAAGAGAGTTCTTTTTGTCTCTTAATATCACAAATGCTACGGCATCGCCCATAGAATATGCATTAGAATTTTTGTACATTTATCTACTACAGTTTATGAGCGAAGAGCGATAAAACTAAAAAAAATTTTTACATTTCTGTTGAAAAACATAGGTGTTCTCGGTTTATGTGATGCTGTGGGCGTGGCCTTTAATCGATTTAACCTATTTTCAACACCAATCTGCGGCCAAGACTTTCCAATGTTTCTGCTAAATTTTAAGTCGATATCTTCATTTTTGCGCCAAGGAGTATGTGTACAACTTACACAATACAGACGGACAGACACACACAGATGATGGGTGTAAAAAGAAAAAAAACGTGAGAAAATATCACTTCATATTTGGGGCGAGGACAATGTTTGCAACAAACATAACACAAACGGAAAGACAGGCATGCTTAAATCGATTTAGAATGTGATGCTGATCAAGAATGTATATACTTTGTGGCCTCTCTATGCATTTACTTACTTTAGTTTATATATCAATAAATTTAAATTATTTTTCTTGGATTATTGTTCTTATTCTTCTTATTTAATTGTTGCTACTTTCGTCTTTGTCTTTCCATTTCTTCCATATTATATTCACATGGCCATAACCCGTTGCACGTGCAAGGACTAAAAAAATTTAAAATTTATAAAAAATATAAACTCAATACTCAAAGATGCCATCGCTTGCCAGTAAAAAATGAAGAACAAGTTGAATTAAGAGCAGTTTGATAGGATGATTTGCTTATATCAGTGACGGAAACGTCGTACAAGGTAAAGGACACAAAACGTCTTAGTATAATTATTGATTTAGTGTTGATGCTCAAACAAAACAAGCTAACAATTATTCATTTTGACGCCTAGTTCAAATCACTTTTTTCATGGGACTTCGTTGCATATCAACAGACCTTAATTTTGAGGATATTTTGATGCAACCTGGCACTCTGACTCAAGGACGGATGCTATCAAAATAGTTCGGATCGGAGCGCCGTTTCGAGTATTTCTTATGTAACGCTTGACTTTGAAAAGTCGTTAAGTGAGATAAGGCATTTTATGATGGACCATGATGCCCCATCATAGTGTGTTTCTTTCTGATTTCTTTTTTGCAAAGAAAAATTGTTTTTTTTTTGGATTTTGGTCAAAATATAATTTTATTTTTTATTATAATTTAAATTTAGAGAAAATCATATTAAATAACAATTAATAGGTAAATAAATTTAAAAATTTATTACAAAGTTAAGTACAAATTTTAAATTATAATAAAAAATATTTTTTATACAAATAATGAAAGGAAAGGAAAACAACCTAAAAAATATAACTTTACACAGTGGACGGATGATGTTGTCATCACAGCCACTCGCAGGTGCAATGCATATTTTGGCAACGTTATCGGCTATAATCTTGAATAGTGATTGCTATTAATATTAATTACTAAAATAAATTATTATTAATTTAAATTAAATATTAAGTACCAACATTAATACAATAATAATAATAATAATAATAATAATAATAATAATAATAATAATGTCGTTATCTGAACGAGCTTAAGTGTCAATGAATGAAAATAAATGAAAATTCAATTTCAATTTCGGCTTTTGTTCGGGGTTTCCGTGATCTTTGCCATCTTCCTTTCAGGAACTTTTCTTTAAGTTAAGCGTTTACAAAGTAGTGCTCCTTCAGACACCAACATCTATTATTAATGCAATAGCCAACATAATTATTATACTTTTTTTTTTGTAATTAGATTTGTCTTTTTTTGTTTTTTGTTATTTCTTTTTTAATTTGTAGGAAGGAATGAATTTGAATATTTGATTATATATAAAAATTGTGTGCATATGTATACTAATACATTCATACATGTTATAGACACATTACTAAATTTTATTGCCCTTTGCTTCATCCAATTACAAAACCTCTTTTATTACTAAAAATAATAATAACAATGAAGCTAATAGCACATTTGTACGAGCCCATCGTATGAACAACGATACCTACGTGTATACGTAAATGAGGTAGTTTTATATGTCATTTAGGTTAAAATAGCGTACTCTATAACTATGGATATGCATGATACGATATAGATAATTAATATCTTTGTATTTAATAGAAAATTGAAAGAAAAATCACTTGACTCTCTATGTGTGTAAATATTAAAATGTATGTATGTATATATATATGTATGTATGTATGTATGTATGTATGTACGTATTCATTCATAACGCCTTTTAGAAAATTTTATTTTTATTTTTTGCTAATTTTTGTTAATTTTATTTATTATCTCTTTTTTTTAAAACTTTTTTATTCTACATATAGTTCAATATTGTAACAATAACAGTCTTGTGTGTTGCATTTGTGTTAGTTTGTTAATCGATAAAGAATTCAACATTATTTAATAGATTTAAGAGAGTAAGTGTATGTATGTGTTTATTTGTGTGGGTGAGAAAGAAGGAGAGAAATAGAGAAATAGAGAAATAGAGAAAGAGAAAGAGGGAGAGAGGGAGAGAGGTCTACTTTTATATTGCTTTTATGCATTAAAAGCATAGCAGATTGTTTACTCGATTTTTGAACGATGCGAGCAATGCGTAAAAATCTGAATCCGAATCTTTTCGCTTCGATAATTTTGAACAAGTAAAAACACCATAGCGGGCCAAGGCCCATCATTGCATACTTTACAGCACTTCGCTTAATACAATTATTCATGTAATGACTTTTCAATATATGGTGTAAGGTAAGGTAAGTAGACAAAAAAGTGATCCGATCCGAATTGTTTTCAATACGTTTCGTTCTCAAGCCAAAATATATCAGTGTACTAAACTTTTTCGCCAAAATATCTTAAAAAATGGCAAAAAAATTGTATGTTGAACACAAGATTATAAAAGAGACAGGCGGACAGACAAGCTTAAATCGGTTCAGAAAGTGATTCTGATTCTCGATGTTGCATATGTCCGTATAAATTTACTATATACCTTTCTACCACAAGGTGTGCATTGTGTATATAATTATCGAGCAGTTAATCAATAGCAACTAAGCAAGATTTTAAAGCAATCTATTAAGAAATTCTACCGATGCAAAATAATTGTGAAATGAATTTTGAGAAATTTTTAAATAAAATTATTTAAAATGCAAAAGGCACGAAGAATGCAAATTTTATGTTCTTACATGAATGCACGCTATACCTTCATCGGTAACAGAATATTTATTCATCTGCTTATCATTCTTTCGTACGTATGCTCTCTTAAATCTTATAATTATCTCTTAAAATTTTAATTTGAACTTTTTTCTTAGTTTAAAATTCATAAATATATTAAAGAAAAAAATAAAAATAAAAATATTTACAATATATATATATATATATATATATATATATATATGTATATGTATACAGTATAAAGTGAGGAAGGAAGAGAACAGTTTTGAACACACAGAGAAGACATAACTAATAGGCTCATAGACATACGGCTGTAGAAATTTCTCCAGGAGCGTAAGTAAGTAAGTAAAGCTTTTCTTGTCTCGTCAGCTACTGATATCGTCGGTTGACAGGTAAAAAGCTCATTAAGTACACATTTAATGACAAATGACTATACATTGTAAGGTTTTATATTTTTCAATCATCTATCGCAAGTAAAACTCATCATGTCGATTAAACGAGTCAAAATGCCTGTTTCATCTCGTCATAGGCGATGGCATAGAATTTTAAAAACAAAACGCTAATTAAAATCTTGTTGTCTTCAGTCGGCCGCAAAGGTACTTAATGCATTTTACGTGTCAACCGAGGATACACAAGTTGCGAAGTACTTTTTTTTTTGTTTTAATATTAATTTCTAGAATTCTCGGCTAAGGTTTTTGTATAAACGCAAGCTTAAAGCACCTGTCGTCTTTAATGTGCACAAGATTTTTAGCATTAAATTAATGCGATTTTCTATATTAATATTTACCTAACGTCAACTTACTTGTTGTGTCAATAAATTAACCAATTCAGTACGATCCATATTGTTTAATGTTTGCATGTCTACGCCCAATGCTGTGGCTACAGCTTCGATATCTAAACCGAATGAGGATAGAAGCTCAAGAAATCGCATTTCTTCGCCCGTTGCCGGATTGGTAAGGGAGGGACAAGAATGATTGCATTGAGGCCAACTGCAACGTTCCATTAGGCGTAGAGAACATTTCTCTGGTACCCGGGGCACTCCAGTACGTTTATTAATTTTCGATAACAAGTTACGACGCTTTTCCAGATGAATCGAGTCTGTCGAGAAATCTGTGCGTAAACTGCTCAGTCGTTGTTGTTTCTGTTGTTCTTTTCTTCTTCTTCGGCGTTTTTTTTGTTGAATATGTCGTTCACCCCTTTGTTTTTCAAAATCGTTACGACGTCGATTTTTATTCTTGCGATTCTGAGCATTAGTTGAATTATTATCACTTGAACTTATACCGCTAGTCAGATTATTTTCATGTATGAACGCCATATTATTCTTACGGCGTTTTCGTCGCTCTTCATGTCGTTTTTGCTGTTTATGTCGTAAGTGATTATTATTTTCAAGTTCGCTTTTATCTAAGCGTCTTTTTTCTCCATTTTGTTTTCTACTTTTCTGTTTATCGTGACGTTTGTGATTTCCATATGTGGTAGCCTCTGTGGAGCGTTTCAATTTTCCATAACTTTTACGACGTGGACGGGTTGCATGTTCCCAACAGCGTAACGCGGTAGGCAATGATATCTCATCAATTTTTATAGTTAACCATTCACGTTTAGATAGTACCGCATGGCCTATACAGGAAGGCGCAAATACGGCTGAAACATTATCGAGGGAAGACCGTAAAGCTCCGCCCATAGCATGTATATAATTCCATTGGTGCGGGGTTACGGGGGAAGCGACATTATCGGCTCTCATTTGAGCTTCATCGAATAGCCATTGAAACACAAATAGCGGAGCTAAAGACGTACATAAACACTAGAGATTTTTCATTGTATATGAATATCGAGAAAAATATACCTTTTAATGTTGGATAAAGACGATAACCAAAATAACAACGCCACGGTTCAGATTTGTGCAGCTGTGCACAGGATTCTGGTAATGAGCCTTGCCACATGGACCAACCTTGGCGTACAGCTTCGCTAGATGCAACCGCAGATGGCGTGTAAGGTTCACGGTCCAAAAACCAACCCGAATCGCTGACACCTCTTACTGTCACCTGAAGTTGACGTTCATGTTGTAAATAATGAGTGATGCGGTCGAGATTCAGCATTACTCCCAGTCCGCCTGCTGACGAGCCTACCAGCAACAATTCGGCTCCTTTTGCTCGACCCAAGCCCAAGGGTATAAGATCTGAGACAACTTGACGCAATATAAGCGCGCCCATGAAACGAAAATTTAACTCAGGTGAGTCAGGTTCCGCTTTCGTACCAGACCAGGAATCACTGCTGCAATAGGGCACCAAAACATGATTCGCACTATGCCAATAAGAATTTTCTTCGGGTAAAGGAGACAGAATACCGCCAACTGTAATATAAAAGAATTTTACATTATTTTTTTTATATTATCGGTGATGTTAAGAAAAGTGCTTACCATCCCTGGTTTCTGGCCATTGAGAAGATGTCATTAAATGCCTTAAACGTGTCCAACGGGAACGACATGTCTTCATATCGTAACAATGCCAACCGCCTTCCAGGAATACAATCCATTTCTTTGAATTTGCATTCTTACGCAAATAAAATCCCGCCAAAGTTCCGTCGTTACATACAATGGTACGATTTGATAGAAATACACGTTTTAAGGCACGACTTCTTTCTTGAACCGTTGACGACGGCACGGACGATGGCTGTTTTTGTATCGAATTGTTCTCCATCGCAAATCTCTGGTGCATGCTTAACAACAGTGAAGTAGTGGCATTCAGAGAACTTTTCGCCGTCACTGCCTTTCCCAATAACGACACTACCGGTGAACTTGTACTACTTATCTGAACTGAAGCAGGATATGCCATAACTAATCTGCTATTGCATAATAACAAACAAAACACAAAAGTAAGGAAGACGTTATAGAATACGTATTTCAGCGTTGCATGTGATCTTGCTGCGGTACATTGTTGAATACACTGGCATAACGAAGCGCTATTATTATCAAGAATTGATCTATCGATGCAAGCTGGAAATGTGGAAAGCATTTCACAGGAATGTATCCGAGAGGTATCAGTTTCACAGGGCGCATAACATATCTGCAATGAAACAAGTATAAAGGGAGATATATATATATATATATATATATATAGATCGAAATAACTACATATATATGTTTAAAAAGTGCTGTGCATTTACAGTTTCACTGCTCGTTGAAATCGATAATGAATGATAAACAATATATAAATGTAAATATCGATTGGATATGAATGTTTGCAGGATATTTGTGCTGCCCGATCTTCTAAATCTTCTTAGTTCTTCTTATGCTGGTTCACGAACTCAAACTTTGAATATATCTCAATATATTTCTCATCATGCTCTTATTTACGCTTCGCGCCCTTCTATGTACATTTCTATCTCTTTAATTCGATACATCGTCGATACAATTTTGCGAATGTCAAAGACATTGTTGTTGTTATTTGATCTTTTTTTATAGTGTTATTGTTGTTAGTGGTTTGTTAATATGCGTCTTTCGCTCTCTCTCTCTCTCTCTCTCTCTCTCTCTCTCTCTATCTCTATCTTTCTCGCTCTCTCGCTCTCTCGCTCTCTCCGTCTCTCGGTCTCTCGGTCTCTCCCTCTCTCTTCTCATATCTTACGGTCTTTTTTTTTTCTGCGTTTTGTGGTTACAATATTTTGTTATTATTGTAGCTATTGTTGCACTTTTAATGTATTGAATGTTTTCTTTTGTTGCTACTTTGACGGAAAAACTTGCTTTGATCAAAATGCGAGCAAGAAGCTTTGGCGATAAGATCAAAGACATTTCGCCGACTGCAATGATAATGATAATAATGATGATGATGGCAGTGATAAACAAGTAGAAGTAAATGATGATGAAGACCTTTAAGGTATAACCAAAAATCCTGTTCATATGTATGTACATTTACTTGCTACTGTTACCCTCCATAGGTATAAATAAATAACTAAATAAATAACCTAAATGTATGTATATATTGTATACATATTATATATATACACATAATTCGCGTTTCAAGCAAAAAAAAAAAAATTTTTAATGAGATTTTTTTTGCTTTTTAAAAATCTTATCAACATTTTTGAAAATTGAAAATCTAATGAACATATTTTTTTCAAAACAATTCTTATGACACAATGCTGATGATGTCTAATATTGATTACCTATCAACTTTAATAGACCAGCAATTTCAATTTTTGTCTGTTTATTTAAACCCTTTGATTTTATAAATTACCGCTGCTCACGAGTGCGCTTATGTGACGAAAGTCAATCTCGATCGTTTTATGAATTCACACCAACGAGTTTTTTGTTCATTTCATGCATTTCAACGTTGCATTTGTGATATCACTAGTGTATGAATAACAATGTATACGCGAGTACATACAGAATAGAAAAAGACCAAGAAAAAAACCCGAACAAATACTGTTTCACTTATTAAATAATGCAAACTGAAGCAAATATTAGAAAAGCACAAATATATTTTTCACTTTCATGCAGCGAAAAACGATGGTGGATGCCTTTCGCTTCTTAGTTCAGGCAATTTTGCAAAAAGTCATATTGGAGGTGATTTTTTGATTAGTTGAACTGTAAAAGGGTTCAATGTGCAAAGTTTATACCAATGCCGGAGATGATTCAGTGGTGATCACTTGAAATATAGGGAGCGGTTTATGGGGCAGTATAAGATTGCAGGGACTACATCCACATTCTTTTTCAGGAAATCTATATAAAACTTTTACAAACTTTAAGTGCAATAGAATGTATCCTTACAAACTTCTTTAATGTGACCACGCATGTGCCCCTACGTGGGGGTTATGTTCTCAGGTTGGTGAACCATTTTTTTGTTAACCAGACGTGCGTGTGTCTATCAGACTTAGTTTTAAGTAACCGAACCATTACTTTAATTTTATTTAATCAATGTATTAGTGACCCTACCTATGTCCCCTTGTATCTAAAGGTGTTATCTAAACAAATTTTAGGACAACCATGCAGTGACACTATAAAAGGAATGGAGGCCTGTGAGCCATGCGTACGTGCGGTACCTGAGCTAGCCCGTTCCTGAGATGTGGGAGGGGTTCTATATTTTTGCTCACGGACACTCCTTGAATGGTTACAACCAAAACATCTACGTAGCACGTAGTTGCCCCTTATCGAATATGCGGACTGATGAAACTCTAATCTACCGAAAAGCGTTTCTCTGTGATCCTAGGGCCTTTCAATACGCACCCTGCCTGTTGGTGTCTTTTCGGCCTCAAAAAGTTTGTGATGCCCTAAATCTGATGACAATATTTTCAACGGATAAAATGAATTGACTGACATGCAGTGAGGCGCATTCCAAAGCGAACAATAATAGGTGGTTTTAAAGGAATGTGAAACCATTATTGCTCTACCAAACTTGTGCAGTCTGCATAATATTTATGTGCAGTTTCAAATTCCCGATATAATATTAGCCGACATGGCAGGAAACATCCACCACCAAGAAACAATGCGTAGAAAATCTCGACCTTGCAAATTAAACCAAGTTTCGGGAATTCACGTTCGAGAGATCTTATGGTAGCTATTGGAAAGCAAAAATATATATTAACAACCGATATGAACGTATTACTCGATGCAAATTTGCAATGATTTACTTGCTATGAGGTAAAGAAAATTGCCATCTTCCTAAGTGTACCACAGTATCCAGCTTATTGCGGGTTTCTGTTCACGTAAATGACGCTTTTGGTTCTATTAACGTACCATTTTGTGCATTTTCTTTCAATCCGAATGTAACATATATATAAATAGGCGTCGGATTATAGTTATTTGGTCTAAACCTCTCGCTTATCAATTCACTGTAACAAGTAGTAAGTACGCATTTTTCTTACCATCGAATGAAAAACATTCCGATCGTAAAATTGCTTTCGAACAACATATGCAAAGACAAAGTAAGATAAAATGTCGTTATAAAATAATTGCAGACAAAAAGATTACCTATCCTCGTTAATGATGGAAATTTCAAATTGTTGAGAAAAGTAATCAAAGTAAGTAATTATTTTCGATGCTTCTTTTTTTTTCTGCTAATGCTATAAAGCAAAGAAGGAATTAATAAAAATTGTTTTAAGAAAGATTGAAAGCAAAATAAATGAAAGGTTATTTAAAACTACCTTTCAAGTAGGGCCAATAACTGTTTAATCATGGCTGTTCAATTGCTGTACTAAAGGAGGAAATCGCCTCAGTTTCAAAACAAATTAACTATACAGTGGCGAATATCAGGAACAAAAAAATAAAACATTTAAGTGTTCATACAATTTTTGTTGTTATTTATTGAATGCGGATCGTGTGTTGTTCAACGTCCCACAAAAACAGTAGGTCGTGCAAAAACGCAATACCCACACTTGGTCAAAAATGTGCTCCGTAGTAGCTTGCAAGAAGGGCAAGCATTTAATAGACTTCGGCAAAGGAAGAGGAGCACTCCTATCTGTCAATACTCTCGTTGCAATGTTACGACAAAAAATTCCACAAAGTTTATACTCGCTTTTCTTAAAACTATGGACTTTCATCTTATCGGACCGTTTGCTTCGTAAATTTTTCTTACGTCCTTACAAAATTCCCTTGTCTTCACCGAGGCATTTCTTTAATGCCTTATATAATAATAATTTCTCAAATCTGTAGCTGATCAATCGAGAATTTTTGACTTGTTGTGGAAGGTGAGAGATTTGCCTTCATTTCTCCTTTTTTTTTTTTTTGAGATACACTTACAGTGCAAGGGTGCAAGGACTTGAAATGGATTGAGTTTTTATTATATCGATCGATCCTGAGGGTGATTCTACGCTTGTCTTCTTTTCATATAGTCGAAAATTTTGAAGATATTTTGATCACATTTGATGCACTGGCCCGCTTTGAGCTAAGAATGAATGCTACTGAAAATGATTCCGATCCGACTACTTTTTCGACCACTGCCCATGCAACGCCTTATTTTAAAAAGTCGTTACATAAATTATTGTAGCGTGTTGGAGGAGATTTTATGGTGGTCTTTGGCCATAATCTTTACTAGTTTTATTTCACCTTAACATAGCATAATATATAATCAAAAAATTATATATCCTATATGATTTTGATAACAAAAAATAATTACGAATTGCTATGAAATACTTTGTTATACCCATTACCGATGGGTTAGACTTATGCTCACTTTTGATAAAGAAACTCCACAAAGTCTGCGTACTCTTGTCTAACATCAAAGTTTCAATCAGTCTTTGGTAAATATTTTTCGTTTCAAATGTATCACGTTGGTATTGGTAATGCGGGAAAAATTTGGCAAACAGAACATGTTTACGAGACAAAGTAAACAGAGAACACTTGTGTTTTCAAAAGCGAGACAAATTCTTTTTTTGCTCATTGCCTCTAAATTATGGCAGATATAGCGATAAAAATGTTCCATATGTTCTAAGGGAGAGTCTATTATGCATGTACAAGAAGGAAGAAAATCGTCCATGCCCACTCAGTAACCCCACGGAGTAACAGAATTTCATTTTGTTCTTTTTTTTTGTTTTTATCTAATAAACTATGAAAGATTTGACCAAAGCCGCGATTAGCAGACCAAACGAAATTGTTTCTCGATAGAAAGGCGTGATATCTTTATTAATTTATTTAATCATTTAACCTTCGATTAAATTCCAATTTCATCATTCGAATCAATATTCAATAGCTTTCTTTCTTAATGCCGAAATGTGGGAATGATGCCGTTCGCTAGCACACACGTTTGACTAATCGAAGGTAATCAATAACTGTAGTCGTTTACGAGAGTTAGTTATCTGTTGAAAAACTGCATTTATTGCCACAAATCGTTCAGCTTTAGTTTAGTGTAATGCCAAGACTCTCCCTGCAGAGCTCCACTACCATCGTGTCTCATTCATGCCATTTTATGTTAATCTGAGCAAAATCTGTATATCATTGCTTAATATCTATTTTTGAACGATTACTTTTAAAAATGTCTGAGTGATTTATTGGATGATTATGTTTTTATTATATATATATATATAATAATTAAAAATGGCGAAACGTTTATGCTTATTAACTGTAATCAGTAAAGAACATCGTAATGAATGAGATTTCTTGTGAAATTAAAATGACGTCGCATGATATCATATACACCAACATATATAGATATATTTATATATATACTTTACGATGAACGTAGGCCCCTGATAGGAATTTTATGTAACTATTACCTGAACTAAATGGGAGCCTTCGACTTCACTCCATATAAAACGTCCTCATGAATGGTAAGCGCTCATACGGCGGTGTGATTAAATTTTTGTGGATGTACTTAACATCCAGGAGGGTTTAAGAGAAAGCCACTCTTTATTATGCCGATCAGACACAACCATTTTCTGAATCAATCTAAGCTTATCTGTCCGCCTGTCCGTCCGATGTCGTCTCATGTATTTTTGCGTTCAACATTTTTGAGATATTTTAATGAAATTTGGTAGCCTGTCGTGTTTTGACCCAAATATGAACGCTATTGAAAATGGTTAGGATCGGACCATATTTTTGACTAGTGACCGTATAATCCTTGCAAAAACTGTATCTTAACAAAGTGGTAATATAGTGGCGGGCAAAGCCGAACTTCATATACCCTACACCACTTCGCCTAGTGCACATATACACTATTTTCATGCAAAGGCAATTTTCATGAAAGCCCGCATATCGGGAGGTTAGATTTTCTCTCCATATAAGAGCGGATCTATAACTCCAGTAAACTACACAGACAAATCGTGAGGCATGAAATTTACAGCAATGAGAGGAGAATTGATGAAACTTCTCAGAACTATGCTATATTTATGTAGTAACAACAACGATTTATAATTTGGTGCTAGTGCTGGAAAAAAGTCTGCCACGATCGATTGCGAAGTTTGATAAGAAATTTGTACAATTCGTGAACGTTATTGAAGCCCACATTACAAAATAATTAAATTAATGACAAATCGAAACATTGGCAGATTCTAGAAATAATATCACGCCATAAGCTTCCGCCCTACTTAAAATAAGAAAATGTGATGAGGAAGTTACAAAACAAAATAAATAAATAAATAAATAAATAAATAAAAAAAAACGAACAACAGAATTTTCTTAACTGAAATTTTTTAAACAATGGGATCTCTCTGCCGATCCAACTAATTTATTGATGCGCACCACATGAAATCATCGATTGTTGTTTCCTTTTCTTTTGAACTGCAATTTTTTAGTAACAATAGCAGAGGAAGAAATCATGGTCCATCACAAAAATACTAGTCAAACTGCAATGTAATTGCGGAGAAATGTATCACGTGTTTAACGCACGCCAAACCATTTAAGAAAATTGATTTATAACTACCGTTCGTTATATCATTTGTATGAAGGTATGTGACTATAAAATTGCATATGTATAGTTAGTTGTGTGAATTTAAAATTACAGTACGACGACCAATCCTGTCTATCCATACGATTGACTGACTGGCTGACTGAGTTTTAGTTTGATTTAACTTGAGGTGTCTTAAAAGAAGCATCATGTCAGCAGCATGTCAACGCTTTTGACAGTAAATTAACATTGAACCGGCAATATGTAGTTGGAGTTTTGTCAGTCACCTAGTCAGTTATTTATGCGTTCATTTGTTAAATTCACTTTTTTACGCGTACATACCACACGGGTTATTTTATACATTTGTCAATAGATTTGCAATTTTTTTTGTTTTTTGTCAGCGTGACTGACATGGCAGTGGTTTATCCATTTGTCTGTGTCATTGCCTGTTTGACTGTACCTAATGAAATCATAACAACCTCATTGTAATTGCATTTCGAGTAGCGAATTTCGCATCAAATTTTTTTAAATATCTTGTCCCGGTTAAAATTGAAAATCGGATAAGTTACCCCTCGTTGTTATTCAGGCGTTGCCTGTTGCCTGTTACGATGATTTTTAAATATGAATGAAGGCAAATATTGATATATGTATGCTTGTGATGGGCGAAAAAGTCGGCCTAAGCCGAACATACATTTTGTGTGTGTGTGTGTGTGTGTGTGTGTTTTTTTTTTTAATATATGATTAAATCCGGTTTGTTTTTGAGATCGGAGTGTATTTGTATGTGTTTGTGTCATCTTGATCATGTTGCATGTCAATTTAAAAAATTATTTTAAATTTCTTTTCATGCATGCACCAGCTCGGCTGGATGCTGCTTTTTAATGGTCGCTTTAATGTACTCAGCTCGTGACCTCAATTGATCAAGCAATTATCGTTATCGACAACACTTAAATTTTGAGTATTTCTCAGCGTACATAATACATACATACTTGCTCATACATAATATATAGCGCAGTTGTCTAATTGTCCTTTGGCTTTTTTTCACTCTTGCTTCGATTGTCTTGTTGCCTAATCATGTCTATATTCCGTATTTCTGTTACCACATCATACAAAGCCAAATTATTTTCAACTACCATTGAAAACTTACGTCGAATATGCTGAAGAGTTCTTTTTTTTTTTGTCGAACAATGGCGAAAGGGTTGCTTCCACTATTCATTACAAAAGAACCTAAGTAGAAGTGAAGGTTTAACTTATCTCCAAAGGAAGTATATCTGTTATATCTTTCAAGTAAGAAAATTATTCTCGATTGTGACCGAATTTTTTATACCCATCACCGTGATGCTAAAAAAAAAAGGGCAGATTTAAATTTTCTTACTCTATAATATTGATTGGACGCGACTGTTTTTTTTCTATTTTCAGAATAATAGTAGAAAGATATAGGGCGAATGTGTTGTGCTTTATGATTAACAAGCAAAGACGTGTGGACGTGTGGTAGTCATGTTCTTTGAAAAGTTTAATTTCTTTTCGTATTTGCTAGCAAGTTTGTAGGCGATATCTTTATTTTTGCGAAGGGGATAATGTTTACCACAGACACTGTACAGGTGCGCATGGACCGACGGCAGGATAAACGAATGAACATGCTTCAGTGCATTCCGATTTTAAAAGTGTCCAAGAATTTATATACTTTGGGGTGGGCTTTCGCGGCTTCCTGGTGTGCATTACAAAAGTTTTGAAGAAAAGTAAATGATCAACACGCCCTAAAATTAAGGGAAGCTTGGCCGATATTTCCCATTTTTTTAGAGACACTTATGAGTAATCAGCAAAAACCCAATTTCTTATTCCTTTTGTAAAACCAAGTTGTCCTCACTTTACGTACTGTACTGTAGGCGGGTCCTTCAGACGATTTGGGCCATTTTCAATGCCAGCCTGCGTGCAAGAACTTTCAATGTTTTTGCTACATTTAAAGTGGATTGCTTCAGCTTTGCTTCAAACAGAAATTACACAGACAGACAACCGGACAGATGAACCTACCTAATCGATCGAGAATTTATTGCTCATATGATCAAGAACATATTTATTTAGCGGAGTCTCTGCCTTTTTCTTCTTGCTGATGTTGCTAACGCTTTAACAAAATGAAATAAAAGGGGAAGCCCTGGCATTTCTATTATTAAATTCGCTAATATGATATACGATCCATTGCTCTGAAATTGATTTGAAAATATTATGCACAGTATATACGTATTCATCGTTACTTTGTTATGCAATATTTGCATTTACCATATAATATAAAATATTTTCGCATAGCGTGCCCATATGTAATTATTTTTAATCATATTTTTTTTTTTTTTTTTTTTTTTTCATTTACCATTTAATCGCTATGAAATTTGGTCACTGCAGATATGATGTAATATGTTTGCCTTTTTTTTTTATTTTGTTTTCTTTCATTATTACGGTCACATTCTTAGAATATGCGTGACATGAGCCTAAAATGTTATAGGTTCTTAATTTTAATAATTAAAATTTTTCATTGCACGTCGAATTATATTACATTATATTAGCATACGCTGTACGGTATACCGTCGCTTTTGTTAAGGCGCCACGCCGCATAACAACTCATAGTGTAGTGAATATCATACGAGCAATATTTAATAGTAATATTAATGTCAACGATTGTAAACAAATCACGAACAAGCAAGAAATGAATTAACAAGTATTACTGGTTATAATGTTAATTTGAGAAAAGGAACCCATAGAGAGGCAAAAACATCGCTCACTCATAGTTCATAGCTTATATTCGGTGGAGGTCGAATCCTTTGATACCCATTTAGATATTTTGATAATCATTATAGGGATTTCTTCAAATCCATGATAGGTGTGGATGCGGAGAAATATCATAAGAGATTTTCTCATATTCAAAATGAATTTTACTTAAGTCGCTCTAATTGCCACTGTTCACTCTCAGACCGCTTATCATTCTATTTTGACGTAGATTTGTAAAAACTATAGTACACGACGTATATGACGAAATACAAAACTAGTTTGAAAAAGTTGACGCCATCCAACTACTATTGTCCGAAAACATATGACATCAAACACGATGCACACCATCCAGCGATGAAAATCTCTCCTGCATCCAACATTGGCGTTGGGGTTGCTGCCTCACTCTATATAGAAGGCGTATAGAGAACTCGGTAAAAACGATGTAGAATTCACGAAGAATTCGCATTTTTAACTTGGCTTCACTCTCGTAACTCATGCAAGCAAATATAATGCATGTGTTTAAGCCCATGATGGCTTTTATCCGTCGAGCAAAAGCTTGGTACCATTCACACAGCTAGGCAGCATTAAACCAATTCTGTATACAACAAAATTGATTTAATTTGCAATTGCAATCTCTATGATATACATGTTGGATAGGATTAATATAAAATAACTAGTTACCTCAGAAGTGTGAAATGGAAAAGAAAGAAAGAAAAAAAAAAGCAAAGTGTAATTGGACACCCATATATCCTCGGATCGAATTCTACAAATCAAATTTGATATTCAGAAAAGAACGACGGCAGTAACTAAGGGAATTGAAATAATTTTAGATGCGATTAATATTTTTAAAGATTTTTCGTAACAGATAACAGAGCTTTGACATCTGGGATGAATGTTTACCAAGTACGATTTCACAGGTCAGAGCGAAAATCTGCCCACTGATGCACTTATAGCTTAATATTGTTGGTACCCAGAATTCTTTTATAATAAAATGCGGTAGAGTTCTCAATACAGGCGGGCACTTGATCTATGTTATCTGGCAGCCTGCAAATCCATATTTTGTATGTAGATAGACGATAATTAAATCAATAAAAAAATAATCAAAGTCTTAAAACTGTGTTATCTTCCTTCACTTAGTTTCCTTTCTTCGCACGCTTCATACACGGGAAATTTAAGTAATTTGGTGGATTGTAAAATTTAGAAACAACTTAGGGGCTGGCATGATAATACTTTATTTCTATATTTTCGGGATAGGATTCAAGTTTGCTGACTTTTTACAAGAATTTGTGGGAATTGGCAAAAATTGACATATGCTCTCCTATGACAAATAAAATAAACAAATAAAATAAAAACATAAATAACAAAAACTTCTTAGAAAAACAAGTTATTTATTTAATTTATATTTATTTCATATTAATTTAAGTTTTCTTTATATTATGCCATTTAGCATTTTGATTTACACTCAATACTATGATAAACAAGCAAAACAAATTCAATTCATTTTCAAATCAAAACATTTAAGCGACTCTTTTGCTTTAGTGAAATCCACATCGATGCTCCTTCTTTTAAACTCATTTTCTTCATTCTTCATACGTCAAATATCAATTAAGCTTTTAATTTACTTTTACATTAACTGTTTGCATCGTATCGTGTACCATGTATTTGTTGCTTACATTTGCTTGCATACGTAACATGGTAACGCGGCTTCCCATTGTGTTTACCGCTTGGGAATTTTTAATTTGAAAATGGGATTAACGCATCATTGTGTTTTGCCGGCTTATTCTTTTCGACTTTTACCTCAATCAAATAGCTTCGTATGATGTTTCTAAGATCTCAGCAGATATTGAAATCATCTCTTCTAACTTACAAATCTTGGTAGAATGCAAAATGAACAAATATAACACGCAAGAGTATGTTTGCTTTAAAAAAAAATTAAAAAGGGAAATGTATATACCATAATCAAAGAGTATCATAATCAAATTGTTTGTGTTAAAAATTTGAGAACATTTTTTTGGCTCAAGTTACAAAACTATCAGTTGACATCGAGGTCTATGGCATGTTATGCACATGATGCGACAAGTGGATTGATTTAAAGCAGCCATTTATTTATATTAAATGATATCGGGAATCATCTTCAATCCGTGTGATCCGTGGACTTCAAATTTTACAAATAGTTTTATTCGATTATAAGAGTTGCATAGAGCCTTTGAAACGATTGAGTAGCGTCCATGTATCGTGTATTCTGAAGTTAAGAAAACTGATATCGGAAATCGATTTGTAATCGTTCGACAACATTTTTTTGATCGATTTTATATATTTTCATCAATACTTTGGCCATTATGCTTATGCTTGCTTGAGAACCGAAATTCAATGGAAATCAAAACAGGAAACTGGAAAACAATTTCTATAAGATATGATTTCGAATGCATTCTATATACGTGAAGTGAACTCCCAGCTGCTTGTGAGACGTGTAAATCTATGAATATGATACTTGGAAGAATCGAAAACTTTTTTAAGTAACGTTTGGAAAAAGAACGCAAAATTATTTGATAGTTTACTTAACCGATTAGTTTACGAGGCGCTTTCTTTTCCTAATTTTTTGCTTCATGTTGCTATGTGCGTAATGCTACTCCTCACTAGACTATTCAGTCTTGTCTTATAATGGATTTATTGTGAAAGCAACATGGATCTTTTCCATTTGGTATAACTTTACTTCCCCGCAATGCCGAAGTCTTGCAAGAATGTGCACTTTTTTTTCATTTCAATAGAAAATATCTGGAGATATGGATCATGTCTATTAACCTATAAAGCTATGGAATAAAAATTAAATAGTAATTCATTGCATTGACTTAACAACTTTTTTTTTTTTTTTAATAACTTTGCGTCCAGTCAAGTCATTCTAAGTATTTGATCGCTGAAATATATTATGTATGCGTTCAGTTAAGTATTTAATTTCACTTTTTTCCTTTTTTTTTTTTTTTTTTTTAATAAAAATGTTATAAAACCAAACACATGTAAATAAATCACAATTGGCAGCTAAATGCGTTGTTTTCGCGCGTATTTTGTGTGTATTTTTGACATCTTACTTGTGCCATAATAAAGTTAATATACTCTCTCTATGGTACTGGGCATAAAAAAAAAAACAAAAAAAAAAAAATGATTGATAAAAAGCGGGTCGGTTTCTTTAAACGCTCTTTGCTTTGTTAGTTGTTGTTGTCGTTGTTGTTGTTGTTGTTGCTGTTGCTTTTTTAATTCGGTTTTTTTTAATCTTTAACAGAAGTAAGCGCCATTTAATTACAACGCCTAAGCCAATTGATCAGCAATCAATGCGAGTTTGTTAGTCGGCGTCGGCGGCAAATCAAAGGAAAAAAACTAGATTTGCAACAAACAAACAAACGATGGAATGCTGTAAATAATGAACGCCAGCCTGTAGTAGAATTGTGATTAAAATATCATCGTAATAAAAGAGTACCAAGAGGAAATTAAAATGCAAAATCAACCAAAGTTGTCTACCGCATATGCATGACAAATAAATAAATGAATAGGGGAAAGATTACACACATGCATATATACATACATACATACATACATACATACATACATACATACATATATATATATATATATATAAAATTTTTCCTTTAATACATATATATATATATATATACAATGTAGCAGCAGTTTCATTTAACCGATAAACCGACTTTTGAAAAGATTTTTAAAATTCATTTTTTTTAGTCCAATAGCAAACAATTGGAAAAAAACAAAAAAGGTAAAAAGAGATTTATAGCATTTTGGCTGTGGTTTTCTCGTACTTTAATATTAGTCTCGCTAAGTCTCGATAAGATTTTAACTAAGAATGACTGTTGGTCGGGTAGGGGGTCCAGTTAGTTAATATGTTTTTGTATCTTTTCGAATTTGTAAGCATTGATGCTAAGATTTTTTTTCTTTTATTTAACCTTGGATTCAATTCCGAATTTTTATGCAAATTTTTTATGTAAAATATCATCGAAACGATTAAGAATTTCCCTACAATTTAGAAAATGCTAACGGTATAATATCTATAATAGTAAAAAGGAAAAAAACAATTTGTAGTAAATGAGGCCAGGCATGCTCTTTTTCCCGATTCATGCACTTATATATCTGCATATCCAAATTGTAGTACGCAAATACTCATTACTTAAGTGCCTTATAAGACCAAGAAAGACATTACAGACATCCGGCAAAGTATAGTATAAATGATCTTGATTAGCGTAGGATGCTGAATACGTCTGTCTATCCCAACATTTTGTTTGTTATGGTAGCTATCGATTGAAAAAAGATTTAGATTTAGATAGGAGGCTGAAACTAGCTATAAACCATTGGTCATCGATCGGTAAAATAGGAAAATGGACATGGTTTGATACTTTGGCGACTATCCCAGTGTTTTGCTAACATTTCTAACTTGGAATAATATATGAATCGCGTGAAGGTATTCTAAAAAAAAACTCAACATTCAAATTAATCGAATCTTCAAGAAATACTAACTGTACATTCTTCCCACTTGCCAGACAATCTGTGGATATTTTGTTTTTCAGATTTCTGCATGTCCTTCTTGCCCGTTTCCTTCCTGAACGGAGAAACGCGCTCGCTCAATACGCATAGTGACAACAAGCTTAAGAAATTGAAAGGTGAATTCAACAGTAAGTGATCTGCGTAGGCAGTCATCACTAGGCTTAAGTATGATATGAGATTTCAACACTTATTGTAAATTCCAGTAATGGGAAGATTCAATAAATAACTAAAGCATGTCACAAAAAAAACTTGCTTAACGAACGTCCGTGAACCATCAATGCGAGCACGCGATAATCGGAATAACTCGAGCCTGGTGATTAAACCGCATTGACTAGTGATTCCTGGTTGAGTGCTTCCAATATATCTCGAACCGGTTTTGCAATATGGATAGATGGACGGATGATATGTGAAAAAGTGGCCTTGTATTGCTTTTTTTGAGATTCTGCCACAAATCGCTTAATTGTTTTCAGGCACTTTCGGTGTGAATCGTTTCATCGGACTTTGTTAGACCGCAAGCTTTTGATCCCATCAAACATCCCGAATATTGTCTTCTTGCCATTTCGTTTTGGATTTGGCTTTCGGTACGCCTGGATCTATCCATGAATTTTTGCGCCTAGGACTCCTGATGCCTGAAATCACTTAAATCACTTTCAGTGAAAGTGTACGGTTATGCGAACAAGCACATATCTATGCACTTATAAACAATTAAATAAAGAAAATAAAAAGGTAATAAACAGAAATTATGGATACATTTTTCGTTTTTCAATCACAAGTTTCTTCAAATGATTCGATGCGAATTGAATTACAATTAGATTTTAAAATCTCAATGAGTTTTTATTTTATTCCGATGGATTACTTTGGTGTCGTTGTCGTTGCATTTTTATTGAAACAATTGTAACCGTTGTAACATAATCGCCTGATATCAAATTCCAAAATAGCTTTACATCAAGTATTTAAAAAATATCTATAAATATATAGAAGAAGCTTTCCAAAACATTTCATATTTTTCAGCATTTGTCCTTATGTTTTGCAGATAAACAGTTGTAAAATTATCTTTAAATTGATGCTTATACATATAAACATATAAACATATTATTAAATGAAATATGTAACATAAAGAAATGTCTTTGATAGAAATAAAGAAGTAAAGGCGTTATAGTGGGCCACGGCCAACCATTTAGTATCCTACACCACTCTGTAGGTAGTCATGTAACGAGATTTAATAGAATGTGTTATATGGGAAGTGGTTGAAAAAGTGGTTTGGTCCGAATGATTTTTTACACCGTGCGCTTTTGGGCCGTGACACGTCAGTGTACGAAATTTCATGAAAATGTTCGGCCTGTGGGTTAAACACAAGAAACATGACGGACAGAGGGACAGATGAACTTAGAATTACCTTCTGAATCGGTTGGTATATTAAAAATTAAGTCTATCTAAAGTTATTATACCCTTCTACTACAAACGGTGTAAGGAAAACTTCGTCTTTTTTTCTTTTTTTGATTAAACCGATATGAAGGCTTATCTATACTGAAGCAGAGTGTATAAGGTTTGTAACACATTCCAGATCCCATAAAGTTTAACACATATGTTATATTCTTGATCAATGACTAGATAGATTAACTGAGAAACTTAACTCAATCTGATTAAAAGTCTGCTTACAATTGAACAAATAATCAGGAGCAGTGTCTGTATACAATTTTTAGTTTCCAATATCAGTTATGCTTTTCATTTGTATTGCTGATGATGAATCATTTCCAGTGAACTATTTATAATTGTAACAGAACATATATTATGTGTATTTGTTTGTTTATTCATTTTTACTAAAATCTTTAATAAAAAATGTATATAATGAAAGGCGTCTGTTGTGAAAAATTCTTTAAAGATTGAATTTGAATTTTTAAAGTTTTTTACATGGAAAAGCGATCAAGTCTCCTAATCATGTCAAAATTATAGCAACAATAACGATTACATCAGGGATGCTCTACCTTATACTTTTTATATGTGGATCGATAAACGATTTGCATACAGTGTATGATTTTCTAGAATTTATTTTTCCGAAAACAATATTAAGAGACAATATCCTCACTTTTTTTCGTTTCGGAATTAAAAACAAAAATTTATTTTAATTTTAATTCAATTTTTGTACCCTATAACACTTGTACCACGGGGTATATTAAGTTCGTGCGGATGTATATAACGCACAGAAAGACTTAAGAGATGATAATATTTTATTATTATACCGATCCAAGCTTGCCTGTCCGTCCGTCCATCCACGTAGTAATTTTTGAGATATTTTGTATACTAACGTCCTTTCATACAAGAGTGAATCCTATGGAAAATTGTTGGGATCCGACCATTTTTTCGCCTCCTTCACATATCACACCTTATTTTGAAAAGCCGTTTATGAAAAAATTTTCAATTTTCGAAATTCTTCGGCAAAAATTTCTTACTAATAATGCTTCAGCAGTGTAAATTTGCTGTGAAAAATTTGGATTTGATGGGGTACATTTTTCAAGCTATTTTCATAGAACCGTTCCTACGAAATGAGACTCTTTGTATGATAAAAAGGTTTAATTTTCAATATTTCATGGTGAAAATTGATCAATAATACTACTTTAATTTGATACCTTACCGGATTTGTGGTATGTACTTCGGAACATATAGGTCTATTTTTTGAATACCATTTCATGTAGGGCTGCTTTTATTAGCGAAAACACCCCATTTCCGATATTTTATGATGAAAATTTGTTCATAAGAATGTAAAACTGAATTGTATCAAATTTGGATTAAGTGAATCTGCTTTTTTGCAGACTCCTATACCGCCTATAACAAGTCTCATGAAATATAAACCCCTATATGCCGAGGAGGTTTAACTTTTAATATATTATGATGACAATTTCTTCATAATAGGCAAATGTGAACAATATGGAGCTATATTGTGGATCACATAGTAAGCGCTGATTGCCCGAAAATTGTAGCAATTTAGTTCAAATTTAAGCGTAGGGGATTTTAACGGGGTATTTAAGGGGATATTTTTCGGACCACATTTTGTATAGGGTCTCTTATGACGACAAAGTTTAACTTGTAATGAGAAAATAATAGAATCTTTGACAAGAAAATTAAGTCTACTATGTCCGGATCAGGTCAGTCGAACTTTTGAGTACCCTTCAATATGAGGGCTTTCATGAATAACTTTATTAGACGGGGTGGCATATCAAATGGTTGGCCTTGCCCGACTATAATATTTTTATATATAATATGATTTAAATATTATTTGAAACAATATTTGAACAACCATTTAAATTCATTTAAGGAAAACATTTCTGAAAGGTTTCTATAAATTAAAAGAAAAATTAATAAAATTTTATAAAAAAAAATTATTAAAAATTTTTATAATGAGGAACTTTTGAAATGATGTTCAAAACCATTTTGTAATCCCGTACAGAAAATCATGCAATGCACGAGATCGCGAATGATTAACTATGGATACACATATAGAATAACGTACGGTATAATTCAAGTAATTTTCGATTAATAACAATTAAATGAATCAATTCTATGTTTCTCTGTCTGTTTGTGTGAGCATAAAGGAATTAAATTATATTATAAACGACCACAACTAATAGATAAATGGTAATGATCGTGTCATAGTTTTGTAACTCGATAGGTACCAGTTTCGTACTTGAATTGCATTAAAAAAGTGAAACATTATCTACTGAGTATACGTTTAATAAAATTATAAATATATATATATATATATAAAAAAAAAAGAAGAAAACTTAGCGGTATTAGTGTATGCCTACTTACAATATTTACATGCCCTACGTACCTATATAATAATATTTGAACGCTTTTTTTTTTTGCTTCCATCAAAGAGAAAATGCCGCAAACCACATGTAATTCTCACTAAATGATATCACACAACCATAAAATTAGGTAGCAAATCTCTTAAATTATAATCAATTTAAAAGGACTGTGCACGTATATGCATACGAAACACGAAACACTTGTATGCACACAAGCACACGGAAAATGTGTGTATAACCTATATATACAAAGTAATGCCACCTTATAACATACAAAATGAAAAGAATAAAAAAATATGTACAACATGCATACGGTACAAAGGCGAAGTCGTCGAGAGTAACTGAAAACAACTGAATAAAAGACATGGCAAGACAAGACAAGACAAGACAAACGATACGACGGTTTGGACCGAATTTTATTATACTCCTATGATAGATTTAGAAAACAGTTCTAAAGTTGAGATATGAGTCAAATTTCCTCGTTTCACGTAAGCCCTTTCGAAATAAAGAAAAACAAAAAAAAAAAAAGATCGTATTCGACGTAAGTTGTATCGAGAAAGGTTTTTCAATTTATTACGATAATTGGAATTAATATTCTATTTATGTATGGTATCGTATGTCGTAAATATTTGAAGCTATAGTTTCGATCGCTTAAACAATTGTAGACTTAATAAACTATATATGTATATACATATATATACATATACATATATAAATGTGTATGTATATGCATATGCATAAATTCCGTGCATAATTTACATGGCTTCCTAATAATTATGGACGAATCGTTGCGGCGTCTTAGTCAAACTGATTTCAATTTCAAAAATGAAATCATAACGTCAGTTAGTGAAAAGAAAAACCGACCGAACTGCCCAGGGATCAAGCATTTACTTTAATAATTTTTCACTTTGGAAATATTTGGAAAATTTAATACAACTCCTGCGATCGGTATATGTATCAAAATGTATAAAATTCAAATTCGAGAGCAGCCGCAGAACTAAAATACATTCGCTTAGCTAGCGTATGCACAAAATTATATTATTTTGTATTTGTGTTTGTATTAACGCATTTGAGTGCGTTTACTCTGACCGACTAAAAATGACAGCAACTAAGCGCCCAGGTACATGTGTACGGTTAGGGTTGAAAAAGAAAAAATAAATAAATAAAAAAATTATTGTAATATATTTTATGAAACTCAGCTTGTGTGCGTTGATGACAATAACTATTTGTTTACTCTGTATGTGTATGTCGCTCTATGTGTGTGTGTGTGTGCGTGTGTATGTGCGATTTGATCAAAGAGAAAGAAATAAAAAACTAAAAAGCTAAATGCAAGAAAATGTGAAAAAAAAGACACAAGCAATTCATTCAGTCGACAGCGATAGTAGCTACTGTTCACCGCCAAGGGCGCATGCGCCCATTGATATAAAACGGCTAAGATGTTAAGATGTGAAGATGACCACGAAGACGACATTCACGATATTTATGATAACAGCAGTTTTGTTTAATTTTTTATTTCTTTCTTTTTCGTTTTCTTTTTCTTTTGTTTTTTTTTTTTCTTTTTTATTATTTTTTTATTTTTAAAGCCAGCTACATTTCAAGCATGCTTTCCGATGGTATGTAAGTGGTGTGTGCGTGTGTGTAGTTAGTTTAGGCCGGTTATTCTAGATTTCCTTTTATCTTTGGATTCGTAATCTTCATATTCGTAATGTAGCGTGTACTATCTGTAAACGTCTTAAACAGCTTCAAATGTATATGTTTGTATGTTTGTATGTTTGTATGTTTGTATATTTCTATCTATGTATTTGTGTATGTATGTGTATACGTGCATGTACATATGCATGCATTTATTTAAAACAACAATAACAATAAAAAAAATAACAATAACAACAACAATAACAAAAACAACAACAGTAACGACAACTGCATTATAAGAAATTCTCCATCGCAAATATTGCCTTGGTTTTCATTTGCTTCGCTTTGGTTTTGTTGTATGGTTAAGCTTTTTTCTTTCCCTTCTCCTTTTCCCAATCATTCTTCTTCTTCCAACTAACCAAAAACCATGCCATACCTTGATGTACGTCTCGTCTTTGGAACTTGCCGCCTTGTGGCGGCAAAATACAAAGTAAAAAACGGCACGGGCTTAGCGCGCTCAATTCAGGTATATTTGTATGCATGTATATATATATATATATATATATATATATATACATATAGAAATGTACATATTCGCGTAGATGTACGTTATGATCATACGGTCATCAAAGCAGAGACAAAATAAGAAACCTCTTATATATAAACTTCCCAACAGCGGACATCAACCAGAAACGAGCTCGTTTTTCTTTCTCCTTTTAAAAATTTCATGAATATGCCTTTTTTGTTGCCTCTAATGCCATGTTTTTTGTTTTTTTTTGTTTATTTTTGTTTTTTTGATTCTGTGCCCGTTCGTGGATTTGTGTGTAGGTACTTTATATGCTTCCGAATTACTTGCTTTTCTGGTTGTTTGTTTCCTGAATTTTCTTTCTCTCTGTTTTTCAGACCGAGTAGTCATCCTGCAAAGCATATGTGCGCCGACCGCCAGAAGATGTTAAAGAACACCTTTAGTCTTCAAGTCTACAGGAACAGAAACAAATAATTATGGGTCATGCTGTGTGCTTTTTGTACCATAACAAAAATAACAATAACAACAACGACAACGGTACGATCGGTAAATGATAATAATAAAAATGCTATAAAAATGGTGAAAGAATAACAGGTGTCTTCTCTTGTCGGTCTCATATACGTTTAGAAAAAAGTTGCCGTTTAAGTAAGATTCACACCTTTCGTTTACGTATGTTGTTGTCTACTGTTAAAACAAAATTTCCGATTGTACATCGAGAGGGGAGCTTAAAAAGACCTATTGTGTAATTGACAAATGTAGCACCTACCTACTTTGGCAACAGGCGTTCGGTAATCTTTATTCGAAAAGTAAGGCGGATTATATGCGACACGCATTGCTATATTTTCTTTCCCCGCGTTATGTATCGCATACATACAGAGTAAAGTATTTGGTCACATAAAGTTCCATAAAAGAAAATTAATTACACGAACCGCAATAAGCAGTGCGTATCATATCTATAATCCAAGAATGGCAGTGCACTAATTTTGCAATTCCGTCTCTACCTCCATAAGCTATGTATGCGTTTCTGTTACAATTATTATTAATTGCGCGGGCAATCCGTATTGCGACCTAGAAGATCTATTGTATTCGTAGGTTTTTATTAACAGCATGAGATGCTGTATCGGTTTTTTTTTGCCAATCTTTGTAATAACGAAGAAAGTGCAGTCCATTTTTCATATATTGGATTGACTTCATTTTCATCCTGATCCTTATCTGATTTGCTACTCACGAGTCTGATTCTGAGCATAAAATAAACTGGCAAAGACTACCGCGTGCCTTAAAAGCAAGCGCTAAGCTTACTATGCCTTCGCACGCGGATGTGAATAGAATTTTGAAGGTTTATTAAGCTTTCCGAAAAAACGATCTACTCTTCTCTTATATTTTTGATCGTCATTTAAGCGTTCTTAACTTCTCAATTATTTCAAGAAACTTGAATATCCATACCTTATGTATCAATCCATGGTCCAAACTGAACTTGGTTTTAAATTGCTCCATATGACTAAGCATCGGTTAGGTGCGAAAAGATACCCAATTTGTCGAATTGAGAAGAAAAAAAAAAAGTCATTCCGCATGAGTAGACGAGTAGGCAAAGGATCGCGGTTAAGAATTCAATACTCTCGGGTTCAAATCTCAAGTGCGGTAGAGTTTTCAATACAGGCGAGCATATTATCTATTATTCGGCAGCTTTTAAATCCATATCTTGCAAATTTATTTACAAAATATATAAACAATAAATAAATAAATAAATAAATTTTCTTTCACTTTCTTAGTGAATTTTTTTTAGTGCACTTCTCATGGATCATGCCATCAAATGCTTTTCATTAATTCAATAAAATCATTTCAATATTGACTTAAAGGATAAAAGTTTCCAGCGATGCTAGATTTCAAAAGCAGTCTCTTATATGACCTAAAAAATATTGACTCAAGTAATCATTAGTTTGCATCTCGCATATACGAAACTATAGAGACGCAAAGAGAAAAAAAAAAATCGACAAAAGGATTTTTTTATATTAATTAATACAAGAACAATTTTCTGATATCATTTCATTTATTTTTAATTTTTATTTGTTTATTGTCTATATATTTTCTTAAAGGATTCACAAAGTATAACTTTTTGAAGGCACCCGGATAATTTAGATAAGATGCGCCAGGTTTACAAACTCTAGCACATTTGAGATTTGAACCCGCGATCATTGAGTTAACAGTTGGCATTTTCTGCCTATCCGTCTACTCGTATAAACCTTAAGGACTAAGGAGCTACCCCAAGGGGTAGCAACTTTAAAACATTCATTCACTATTTAAGAGAAAATGTTTTTCGTGACTTTAAAAATGGCGTTTGTGGATGGGATTATTCGAAAAAATAAATAAAAATATTTTATATGTTATGCTGTTTATTGCCGAGCAATACGAGTGCAAAGTGCAATCTTATAAAAGAAAAGATTAACGTTTACCGTAAAAGTCTGCTTTTATACCTAAATATAATTTATCGTTAGCTTGCACGCACTCATGTACAATTAGTTTGCCACACATTAATGCAATTATAGAAATTGCGTGGAGTTCAAGTAATGGATATAAACTTTTTATTTTCTGAAAGGATTTGCTTATATACACAACCGCATGTGCTTAGATAGGTGTATACGTATTGTTGATAGTTGTTTGCTATTTATTTATTTTTCTTCTTTTTCTTTTTTTATTAATTACTTAATTATTCGTTCAGATCGGTTTTCTCACAGCAAGGAAAACTTAAAAGAATATAGATTTTTAGTTTAAATAAAGAAGGTTAGGTTTCCTTCACACACACACACACACACACACACGCACATTGCTATTAATTATTGTGTAAAAATTTGATTCAATCCTCATCCTCAGGCATCGCACTGTGACACTGTCTACCAAAAAATATTATTTAAAGATATCTTCTTCTTCTTTTTTAAATTAGTAAACTTAGGCAAGATATTGGATGACATATTTGTCTTTTAAGTTTACTATCTGGTTGCTCTTTTGAAAATCTTTTACATTTCTCGTCTCTACATACCTGTGGCCATTGATCGATAATCCATTTTTGACAATTTCGACGCATTCCTGAATATGAATTTGTTAAAATGCGACAATGTATCATTTCAAGTGAATTACATTTAGTAATCATTTTAAGTAAAAAATTTAATATTTTTAATTTGATAACTCTTTTTTTTTTGTTGTTTTAGAATAACTGTCGTCAGAAAAGTTTGTTTTTTTTTTTTTTTTTTTTTTTTTGGTAAGCTTCGATCACTTTATTTGTTAACACAAAAGAGTAGACTTGAATAAAAAATTTTTTTTTTTTTTTGGAAATATAATTTTCACAAATATATATTTCTGTTGTTCGTTGTTAATCAACGAAAATTTTCGCAAGCGAACGCACGTTTATTCAGTTGGTTTATCTAACGGGGCACCGTCATTGGCATAATTGATTAGGAAATATTTTAATTAAAGCAAATCTTTTAATATTTGTACTTAAACCAATATTTATTATTTTTACGCACAAATAGAAATTTAAGAAATTTACACGCACTACACATCTCCCATCTTTCACGCTTTTCATACTTTTCAAAAAAAAAAAAGAACTAAAATTATATTTTACTTCATCTCGTTCGTTATCATACGAAGTAATCTGAAGAAGGAAAGATTTAGTTATATGAACATAACTAACTATTAGGGAATAAAAATATATTTGAATTAATTAATCATTTATATGTAAAAGTATTTATTTTATGTTAATAGTTTTCTTCTTCTCAATATTATATATATTTACGTACATTATTTCGCACAAGTTCTCGCGACAATGAATTTATACATCCTCATCGTTCAAACTAACTGACGCAAATGAACAATGTGAACAGTGAACATAATGAACATGATGAACATGGAATCGATTTTGAGACTGCTGAGAGACGGTAGGAGCAATAATAAGGGCAAAACACGGGAGATATGCTAGCTTGATGCTAGCTAAAGATGAGGAGTATATTCATTTTCTCCAAATGTTTGCAACACTCAGAAGGAATCTCCGTAGATCCCACAAAGTATCAATATTATCTATCAATTTATCTGCTTCGTATGCTTACGCTATGTATGCTATTTATAGTCACCTTGAGAAAGTAAGCGTTTTTTGAAAATTCGATATGTGGATAGGATCCTTATCGTCTTTTGAACTTAAAAGATCCTAAGGCTTTATCAATTGGTGATATATCGGAGTTGATACTGTGCATCTATATGCTCATAGAGAATCCATAGATACGTTAAATACTTTTACAGCTTCAGTGGATTTAGAGGGAAGTATGCTTAAGAATCTGTTCCATCAATATAAATTTTCAATTTATAGAAAGGTATTGTCGATAATATCCGCAAGCAACGCCATCGTTTATTTGATCCTCTCGATACCTTTGATAGGTAAGGAACGTTTAAATATTGATAGGATTTGAAGAGAGTTTTGCAGGATCTTGTGACAACGCGACCAATCCTCTGTTATATAAATAAAATACAATTGCATTATCATTAACTTATACAATTGCTTATGACTATTTTTAAATATTAAAAATTGAAAATATATTAGACCTGAAAAATATTAAGAAAATATAAAATCATTTATTTACAGAAATAATTAAATTTTTTGTTTTGTTATTCCTACTTTGTTATATTTTAAAATTTTTTACTTTAAAAATTCAAAATATTCAAATTGTATATGTTTTTTCTGTTCGAGAGTAAAATTTTATTTGCTATATGTTCTTATGAAACCCGTTTTCCACTTTTTGAGACTCAGAGAGAGTTAGTCAAATTTTGATTTGCTATGAGAGAGAAATAGCCATAGCAGTAGAAGAGGAATAATATGGTAAAGAAACATGTAAATAAGCACGTTCTCTGTCTCTCTTGGCTCTCTTGGGTAGGTAAAGGCACGCCGTGGCGTTTATAGGTTTTTGATTTGTTATTATTTTTAGCTATCTGTGCTATTGTTTTTATTTTTTGTTTGTTTAGAATGTGGAAAATAATAACAAAAGTAATAATTGACCATTTAAAACAGAGATGAGAAGAAGCTGTTGTTGTTATTGTATCATTAGCCTTCGCTAGTAAAATGCTTTATACACATGAATGAAATTAAACTCAAATTAGTAAAAAAAGAATAATTGTAATTTTTTTTTTTTTTTTTTTTTATTATATGTGTGTTTGTGATTTTATTGCAATAATCATGATCGTTACATTTCATATTAATCTAAATTTAGGAAGAATTTTATGCAAATTTTTAAACTTATTTCTTTCTCGCAGTCTCGAAAGACTGCTTAAGCCGACGAGAGTAGAAATTAAAACGATTTAACAATCATTAAGAGTACTCGGAGCCTTGTTAGATAGCAAAAGGATGGAAGGACTAATTTTTCCTTTCCACAGGCGAAAACGGATGACTTTTTTAATATATATATTCTCATCTATAGATATATATATATATATATATATATACTTGCAAGTAGGCAGAATATTGACCTAATAACAAATCGATATAATAAGTTAAGCTGGCTATCAAAGCAATTCAACCTATTTCCGACATAAAAAATCCAATTATATCCATTTGATGCTTTACTACTGTAAGTAGCATATGCCGCTGAAAGTGGAGGCCACTTGATTAAACCATAAAAGTTGCGTTTTTTGCCTAATTTTTCATATCAGCAATTAAGCATAGAAACCTATCATACGCTTACCGACTTAAGATGCAAGATAGGTGCAGGTAGGGAGAAAAGAACATATCGCAGCAACTTCGATTATTTAGTAGGCAGAACTCTTCCTTTGCACAATACTAATTCCAACACATAACTAAGTAGTGTGCAACAATAGCAATGGCAATAATTGCAATAACTAACAATGAAAAAGAAACTATTGCTTAGATTTAGCCCAAATTTTCAATATTTTTCTATTTACTATTCATTAGCTCAGATTAATGAAATTTAATATTGAAATGAAGCGAAGAAAGTACTCTTTTTTTGGTTAACTACGAACGGACCTATGTACATACGTACTTAACTGTTTTTTGGATTTCACTTGATGAAGACTGAATTTGAAACTCTCTTAACGTAACATTAATAAATCGAGCAATAAGACCGTGAGATATTTTAAATCGATTATGCTTTTTATGCTAATCAAAAATTATTATATCTTAGTGGACACTGTTTGCGTATTTTTAAGCGTTACGAACATTCGACTATTGTTATATGCTCTTTATGGTGGACATAAAAAAAAAAAAAAGGAACGTTAATGATGATAATGTATAGAAGAGATTGTTAAGAAAACCAATATTAATTTCAGTTCCAAGAGTTATAAATCGAAAATCAATGTTCCATTTACAAGCATGTACAAATATCCATAAACGTGCGTTGTGGTAGTAGTAGTAACTTGTAATGAAGTTTTTGAGTTAGCGAGAGTAACAAATTTAATTTTTCTAATTCGTGTAGACGAAGCGCATCTGCTAATGAAAAAGGCCACAATAAACGAACGAAACCTCGCTTTTAGTATAGTAATCGGGCGGAAGGCACAAAACAATACGCACTTAAAGTCAAAGCAAATGAGGCCACCGTGCACAGAGCATTCTTCTCTTTTTTCCTCGATGTTTATTTTTTCATTTTCTTATTTGCTTTTTTTTTTGTATGAAAGTGCGGTTAAGATGAAACGTGTCGGCATAGCTTTGATACCGCCAAGATCAAAGATACCGATTGTTTACATAATGGTGGCCTTTGAAACGGAACAATAGAATGCCAGGATCAAAAGTAATAGCCGCTGGTTTCGCAGTAATGACAAAAATAACATCAACATAAACAACAACCATAACAAAAAGCAACAAATATAAAACAATAATGTTATAAAACGTAAAACTATGAAAATACTTGCGTATGTATAAGAACTGAGAAGTGAAGTGAAGAAGTGTGAAAGAAAGAAAGAAGAAGAATAAGAGAGAGTGAGAGTGAGAGAGAGAGAGAGAGAGAGAGAGAGAGAGAGAGAGTGAGAGAGGCAGACGGCGCGAGAGCGCACGAGAGCGCGCG
>CCAG010017952.1:0-23727 GCA_001077435.1 Glossina morsitans morsitans | reverse complement strand
AAAAAGAAAAAAAGAAAGGAGGGGGAGGGAGGGAGAGAGAGAGAGAGAGAGAGAGAGAGAGAGAGAGGAAGACGGATCGAGAACGGGAGAGAGATCGCGAGAGAAAGAGAGAGTGTAAGATGAAAATCATACAAGAGAATAAGGGACTCAGTAGAGAGTGAAATTGGAGGAGAAGAACAGTCTGTGATAAGGATTCGATAGGAAAAAATTAAGTCTAATGGAAACAAACAACGAGTGATAGCATCAAAAAAAAAAAAAACACTAGACCGACTAGACCAACCTGACCGTAATACGGCCGAACCGAAAAAGATATCAATACCGATCTATTGCACAAAACCCCTCTCAAACACTTACGAATTGCGGAGCTGCGATATTAGTAGAACGAAAATAGTCTCAAGTGCTGAAAAAACCAGCTTTTACACACACATCTGAACAAACATTAATAATTCTTAATAAGACTTATTGAACTTCTTATCTTGAATATCGGGTGATATATGGTAAAGGTACTGAAATTTTATTATATATTAGGTTGGGTTGGCGAGCTCTCAAAGGGTATTTGTTGGCACCTAGGGTATGGAAATGCCATGAGAGCATATATTTTGAAACCGTTTAACTTACTACATCTGTGAGAATTTGTGTATTGTCTTTACAAACGTAAATGGGTGAAAGTGACCCGTAATGTGAGAACGCGAAATATCTGCAAAAGAGATACTTTGTTCGATTTTCGAAACATGTCTGCAGAATCGTGGGTAAAGCTGTTGCTTTGGACTTAATTATATATCTAGTATTGTGATATAGTTTCCTAGTGGTACTTTCATTCACTCGATCAACTATGATCTGAATGATGAGTACTGGAAGTTCTAACATGTCAGATATTGTGTGTTAAAGGAGACGATAACATTGTGCATTGTGCAATTTGGTGTCTTTCCTCTTTCAAGAGAGCCAGCCAGCTCATATTAAAGAGATTTTCTAAAGAATGATTTCTATCTGGGGGATTTTTCTCGTAAAATTGCAAAGAGTCGTAATGGTATCATCGGATTTACAGGTATTGAGTGCAGCATAAATACCAAGAATTTCTTATGATTCGTTTTGCTGATTGTAGGCTGGCAGAAGCAAGAGCACAATTGACTGATTGCATAAAATAAGGTAGACATTGTATGTATTCTCTGTCGGTGAATACCATTCCATACCAGTCAGTCATTTAGTTTGCTCTAGTTTAAGGAAAAAAGCAATCGTGGCATCTTCATCAGGCCCCTAAGCTTAGTTGCCTGCCACAATTGGATTAATTGCGTTCATACGTTGCTTCCAAAGCGGCAAATGTGAAATTCCTTTGCGCCACTTTACCATCAATAATTATCGCTCACGGCATGGCGATATTTTTGCTGTTACAGTTACATTTTTTATGCTTGCTGTGGCTGTGTTGTTACTGTTGTCTTTGCTGTTGCTATTACTTATTTTGTTGTAATGTGCTACAATTTCTTGCGGCGATTGCATAGATGAAACGCAATATAGATTTGTATGCGGTGCTATGACTTCAATAGAAAGGCATACATAATTGTGGCTAGAAGTGGTCTAAAGAAATGCATCAGAGATTTTCAAACATTAAAGGAAATTTGCCGCTCATATGATTACACAAACACATCGTACGCTATAATTCACACGAACACACATGCACTTGCTCATGTAATAATGCATACATTTATACATACATTCATATATATTTGTATATATATATATATTATATGTATATTGTATAAATATATATACATATATATATATATATATATATATGTATATATATGTATAAAAACTTAATTTTTATTATTATTATCATTTTTAAAAAAAATTGTTTTTTTTTTATGCCATATATAGGGATTTAGTTGTTGTTTTTGTGTATTTTGAGCCGTTTAATTTTCTCTCTCGCACACGGAGTTAATGACAATAGCTTTTGAAAATGATGTTTGATACATGCCGCCACAGAATGTGGCATTTTTATCAGTGTTTCAATTTTGACCAAAAGCAAAAGTCGTTAAAGATTCTAAAAATTAAAAATTAAAAAAAAATGAAGAAAAATACAAAAAAAACCGAAAAATAAAGAAGTAAGAGATGAGAAATGAGACAAAATTGAAACGAGTTCATGGCGAATGAGTAAAAATTCTCTGTTATTTTCTTCTTTTTTTTTTTTTAATGAGATCAATAAAAATTTGTTAAGGGGGCTGCTATTAAATTAATAAATGCGACGAAACGATCATTAACATTAAAAGCCAGCAACAGTAAAAATTAAGAAAAAAAAGAGTAAAAATCTAGAAATCGTATGCCAACCCAAATACATATAAATACACTTAGGAACTGTTGCTGTTGATGATGAGGATGATAGTGATTTGCCATAAAAATTGATTTGGTTTTATACTTCTATATAACAATGCCATCGAATAATGTTAGAGTATGCTTTTCTGGCTTATGTTGTTTCTTGTTTTCTCTTCTGTTTGTTGCTTTGCATAAAATATTATCAACAGTAGCAGTAATCAAAACTTTTATCCATTCGCGTTATGTTCGCATAAAAAAAAATCCAAATTTTAACAATTTAAGGGAGAGCGATGGGTAAATTTCAAAAGATTTTTTTCCTAAAACACACATTTGTATAAATGCATGGACGCCCTTTTGTCATTAGTCCAAAGATTCTTTTCAAAGATAATAATTTTAGAAATTTGATTGAAATTTAATGTTTTTCGTGGTTAATTAAATTATTTTGCACAAAAAAACAAAAAAATAATTTGCGCGCACACGCACACATGTATATGCATGCACGCATACATATTGTAAGAGAATGCTTGTTTTGTTTTTGTGTTTTATTTTTTGCTTTTTCGATTACTTCAAAGAAACAAAAGACTTAAGCAACGAACTCTTATTTTTACTGAAGCATTCATTCTTAATGCAATAAAGCTAAAGCTCTTCAAATCGTAGTCGTTGAAAAGATCTTAATTTGTTATATGCGTTGTTGTTGTTATTATTTTTGTTGTTGTTACTTTGACTGTTGTAGATGCTATGCCTACTACTATCGCTATATAAAGTTAATGTCTGATTGTTGGTGTTGTTGCTGTTGTTATTATTGCCGTTGTTAATATTGTTATCGTCAACAAATGTTGCTGTAACTGGTTGTGTGCGAAAACCAGAAGCCTTTTCACATTTTTAAATAAGCAGATTATCAACTATAGATTACGAATTTATAAAATCATTACTCGTAAATGATTTCAAAGTTTGCCGCTTTTATATATATTTATAATCGAAGAATTTTCTTTTCTTTCTATCAATTTTTTATTCCTTCCCTGTCGCTTAACATTAACATTTATTGATTGAGGAAAATAATTATTTTATACGTACGATGGTAATTAGTGTACACTTAGTATAACACAAAATTATTTATGTAAAAACTATGAGAATGTATTATATGATGATTTTTGAATGAAGTGCACTACAGCCAGCGGTTACACGAGTTCGCTACAACGAGTTCATGCTAATACCAACGTTACGTAAAAAAATGGGATAGGACGACGGTATTATAATATATCTATCTGCTTGTCTGTCAGTATGAAAAGTGTCTTTCTTAGACCTTCGTTTCTATTCGCTTTCGTCCGCACAAAAACTCTTTCACGCTTTGCGTAAAGTCTTCCAAAGTCGTAAATCATTTGGTCCGAGCCAATTCATTTGTAGCAACATTCGTGTTTCGCTAACTAAAATGCCCGAGAATCATATTTTTTTGAGAATATATCTTGAAAATCGCGATCTGTAGCTTGAATAAAAAAAAATAAATGGCCAGATAACAAATGACCAGGCGGATAGAAGCATAGACGGATGGACATGCTTAAAAGTCGTTATATGGAGGGGTCGAAGAATTCATTTTCAATAGGTGTCGTCCTTGCGTTAAAACACACCAGTGTACAAAATTTCATGAAAACATCTCATAAAGTGCAACCTGTAGATTAAGCACAAACACGCTTGGGCGGATATGTTGCAACCGATTTAGGAAGTATTTCAAAATCAATTGGTCCAATCAAAGGTGAGTCCATCGTAACTCTTTCTGAATATGGCATACATGCGGTCACAACTTAATATATCCTCCACCAGAACGTTACGTAGGGTATAGCAAGTGACAGTGGGTAAGTACATACGCTAGCCCCCATTGCGACTTTCGTAAAGTAACAATTTTATTGCCGAAGAAGTTAAAGGTCACGTTTTTAGTAGTGCGGCAATAATTCAAATAACCGAATACCTTAGTAATTGATTAGGTGAACTCTTAAATGATGGAATTATGATGATTACGTCGATCAGAATGCATTAAAAATAAGTTTACAACTTATAAAGGTGATAATTACGAAATTTTCTCAGATTTTATAAAATCGAAATTGTACTTCAGAAATCATATATACATGTTTAAGATATATTCGTTATTTGCTTGGACCAAGTACAAAATTTATTACGTCTTAAGTAAGTAACTGCCACAAATAATGTATAAGAGGTTAGGAATTTTTATTCGCTTTACATCCACGTCGGTTTACGTCGGTCATCTTATGCACCTTCTGTTAATCACTGGCCGATCTGTAGGATATTTCTTTCTTGTGCGATGTATATTACACTCGTAAGCAAACGTTGATTTTCTACTTAACACAAAATCTCCGAACTATATCTTAGGGAAATGTGTTCCATTTCCAGCTTTATAACTATTGCTTATAGAGGGTATAATGTTTCGGAAATTTTTAGTGATACGAAACGATCTTTAAATACCTTCTTTTCACCTCTACCAGCATTCAAGATACCAACGATGTGTACCTAGTTCTACAGGACTATGTTTTTTTTCTGCTATTGTTAGGTAAAATTGATCGAATAAGAAGAAGATGATCAAAAATTAGCAATAATCTCCCATAAACACGGTCATAGGACATCAAAACATTTTTAAGTAGCCTGTGAAAAAAAACGACAGTTTTATCAACTGACCAATAACTTATGATTCAGATATTGTTCAGAGGTATTTACAAACTTTTCTCAAAAATGCACAGCCGGATCGGAAACTTTTTATATATCTATGCAGAAAGATAGGAACGATATGAAATACGGAAATATATGTATGGAAGACTTAAACACGAGTCTAACTATTTGCTGCTTAAAGTGATTACGAATTATTAAAAAACATTAAAAAACAATTTTGCGATTTTATGAGCCCCAGAGGTCCACAAAATTCTTTCGGTTGATTTTTCTCCGTGTGAACAATGCACCGGAGAATTCCGGGCTGGTTGTGATTGGCGGACATTAAAAATTGATCTTTTATATATGCATCGCGTAGTCAAGAGGTAATGGACGGATGGTCAGCCACCCAACACCCAATTCTGACACTTCAGAAGTATTGATCGTTCTAAATGACGGGGACTATTTCTTGGCGATCGGTGTCTAATGCCGCGACGTCTTTTATTTTTCTTAAGAAATTGAAATTCAATGCACTTATCTGTATTTATATTGTAAGCCTACAAGTTTCGCAACAAATGAAGAGAGACTTTGACGAGATTTGTATACGCATTTGATTTAAGTGTTGGCACAGGCAACTTGTGCTCGCTTGCTCTAAAGCGAATATAATTTTGTTATAAGTATTTCTCTTTTTTCTTTTTTTTTTTAATTCATTTTTTACAGTTTGTGAAAGGTTGGCATCGATGTGTACTCATGTTTATACAAAAATTCTTTAATCAATCACATCCACTGAATCTATCATATTTGTGATCTTGTATCTATCTAACAGCAAACGTAACCATCAATCAATCACACCATTTGAAATTCAGCTAAAGAATCTATTGTAGTGCCTGCCTGACATAAAAAGAGTGATCCCAAAATGAATAAATGTTCTGGCTCTTGTACGGGCGGAAGGTTACAAAGCGACTGCAAAAGTCGATCGAGGCCTTGGCGGTAAAGATGAAAACAGGCAGGCAACAGCAAAGACTAACATTTAATCTTCAATTTCAAAGCACAGATTAGACGCACAATTAGAAAGAGTAATGAGTGGAAAAAATGTTAGAAATTCAAGAATCTTCAAGCGATTCCGAGAGGCTCAAATATGCTTTGCTTACTCACGTCTCACTTAAAGTTGTTGTGGTAATATGTGATAGTATTATACCGTGCTTAGGTTGACTCGTTTTTTTTTTTTTTTTTTTTTTTTTGCCAGGAAATATTTCGTGTAATGGAGATAGAGGGAGAACCAGAGAGCAAGAACATGAAGGCAACAAATAGAACAAAAAAATAAATAAATAAATAAATAAACAAACGTGCAACAGATATCAAAGACAATCGTTTGAAGACAAACGGTGTTTAGAGACAATAAGCAAATAATAAAAGAAAAATAAATTACAACAATAAAAACAACATACAAAAAATATTGATAAGGAACGTTGAAAAACATCACGCAATTATTGTAAGACGCAATCCACATCAGGAAAAAAATAGGTATAAACCCTGTTCCAAAAAAAAAAAAAAACAAACGAAAAAAAGAATGGGACACAGTAAGCTTGCGCAAATAGTCCGTGGGAGCTGGCGCAAGAGATTACAATCGACAAACAGCTGGATAACATTATAGTTGGTCAGCCAATCAGTCAGTTAGTCAGTCAGGTGATTCTTGCTATCCGTGTTATTATTACGTAGTCAGTCACTGCATGCATGCCTCATGTTAAAACGCACACACATACACACACACACACACGGGCGCAAACATTTATATAAATGTATATATATTTTATGTCTGCGGGCAAACATTATTTGGCGGTATGTTTATACATCTTTGTACAAGATTATCATCAGTGGGCATTTACCACTATGTCCGTGGCGGCGACAATAATATGTAACGTGAACGACAATTAGCGTTGACAGAGCATAAAAAAGTAAGCCAAAAATCACCATAAAGCTGCCAAGATTGTTAACACAACGGCTTCTATGTCGATGGTGGTGCGCTGCTATGTAACAACCTACCACATATTTTTGCTATCATGTAAAATCATTATCATCATCATCAGCATCAGCATCAGCATCAGCATCAACATTATTATCATCAGCATCATCATTATCGTCATGATTATCATCGTCATCAGCATCATCTCATCAACATAACTGACTGACGAACTAACTTAATACTACCTTGGCGTAGCTATTTACTTGTTTAGCATGCATGCGTCGACAATGCTATAATACAGTAGCCGCTGCTACCACTGTTGCTTCTTCTGCAACAACAATAAAACCAACAACAACGAAAATAACAATAACAGCAACAACAACACAATAACAATAACAAACATATTTATCTGTTGTTTGTTATTATCAGTTGGAGATGTCTTTAAGTTGGACGATCGACCGTTTGTTCGGACCTTTTCTTTTTCGTTCTTCGCTGGCGTGTGTAACTTGTTTAACATAAACTTCTGTGTGTTTATTTTCTGAAGTTGTTGCTGCTGCTCAGCTTGTTGTTTTCATGTTAAAACTCATTGATATAGTTGCTTTTGTTATTGTTATTTCTATCATTAACATTTTCATTAGTTTTATCTGTTTTTACCGACAAAAAAAAAGAAAAGAAAAGAAAAGAAAAGCAAAGCAATGAAGAAAACAAATAATGGCATAATGAAAACACAGACCCAAGCGAACATTATTTAACTCAATTCATACATATAGGCACAAAAAAAATATATATATATTTTTTTTTTTTTCGCTTCCATAATAAATTAATAAATCCAGTAATTAACGGATTCATATTTTTAGTAAATTTTGAAACTTTCGTTCACATTTTCATAATTACTAAAGCATAAAGAATGTATAAAGAAATTTCAGCTGCTTCTGCTTGGGAACAGCAAAAGACATTAAAATTAGTTAACTAACATTTCGAACATTTACTATATAGGATTTGAATTGTATTTTTATATCCATTTAGTTGGCCCAACCGTTTGCCACGTCCAGAAGGGAGCTTCAGAAACCCCGGAACGGGTACATAACTTTCGCTATATTAGTTTTGCTCAGCATCAATTTTTAAACCCGTCTACATATGTTCGTTTGCCTGTCTTTCTGTCTGTCTGTGTAATGTCTGCGGGAAACATTCTCTGGAACGCAAAAGTGAAAAAATCGCTTTCAAATTTGGCAGAAACACTGGAGGTAGTTGCACACACAAATCATATTAGAAATGGTCGCAATCGGTAGAAGGACACGCCCACAGTACAATTTAAAATTAACCACACTTCGGCTCTCTGGGTTTTTATCCCCATTACGTATAAAAAACAATGGAGATTCGATAAAAATTTCTCCGTATAGTCAATAAAAAAAGCCAAAAATCAATCATACGTATCCTAATATAATGGAACTTTAGTTTTTTCAGTTTTTCAATTTTGTCTTCCGTCTCTCTTAAAAAGAAGATGACAGATATAAAAGATTCGCTTACAGTCGACTATAAGTTTTTTACTTGTTTGAACTTAAAAAAACAAGCTTTTGCAAATTCAAAATTCAAAAAATACATACTTGCGTTTTTCAAAAAAAAAAAAAAAAAAATTAATTTTTTTAAACTACATGTTATTTTCCGAAATTTCATTAAAATTTACCACAAAATATATGAAAAAAAAATTTTTATTATAATTTATTTCGACCTATGCAATGTTTTTCTCCTTTTAATGGCAAAATTATTAAAATATGAAAAGTGAATTTTTTCAGAAATTTCATTGTTTCATTTCTTGACACGACCGATGAAAGTCCACATCAGATGCATAGAAATTATAGACGCTAATGCCTATTATCTCTCAAACACGTCTCAGTATGACGCAATCCGATTAATATTAAATGTCACTTAAGTATTTTAGCAGCCTCTCAATATTTTTTCTTGCGCATAAAATATCATTATCACATATATCGCACACAAAATAAAATATCATTATGTTATGTCATGTTATATTATAATTTATAAGAACTTAATCTATGCATCTATTGCAATGAAACATTTGATATCATTCTAATAATTTCCTATATAAAATATATATACGATTGCATTATATTGTAATGAAAATCTTCAATTTTGCGTCTTTTTACATTTTATTATTTATTATTTATTATTTATTATTTATTATTATTATGAATTTGCGATTTATTTATTCCATTATTGTCGCAACTGTATTTAATGGTATTGCAGAAATCCGTAAGTCAAGTTCGCTGCAGCGAGCGGCACCGCTTTCTGTGCCCTCTCGAGTACATTGTTTATCTCTAAGTACTTTAGACCTTGTATTGCCATTCTTAGCACTATCTCCGTGCCCGGCATCGCGAATGAAATTATAATAACTTTTCCGTCATTGTATACATATCTTTTGTCTCTTGTGTCGGCTCAATGAGATAGATTCGGCACTTCTCTTGGAGTACGCTATTTGTAGTTTTTATTTGAGCGGGATTATATTATCTATAACGTCTTGTTATTCATGTTCTGCGAATTTCGATTTATGGGCGTTATTGGCGTGCTTGGTTAGCTCCTGTCTATCCCAGTACATGGTAGTATTAACCGGCATTGACTGGTGCTTGTTATATGTTACTTGCGGTACTTGCACATATTACCATATTATTATTATTATTATTATTGTTGTTGTTAAAATAATAATAAAAAAAAACAATTTCAGAATTCGGAAAATTTTCGAAAATTATTAAAATTTATTAAATTTTAAATTATTACTAGAAAATAGAAGATTGTCTTTTACTTCTTACGATTAAGAGACTAATTAAAAAATCAAAGTTTTATTTTATTTTAGTTATATTGAAAAACTTTTAAGGAAAGACAAATTTTGTATGGTTTTTTTTTTTTTTTTTTTTGAAGATTTACAACAAAATTGAAAGCTTGCCATCAGCGCACAGAGGAAATCCTAATGAGATGAATTTTTTGTAGTTTTTTGTAACCTTTCGCTGTTCATTTCACCACAAAACATTTGCTAATATGTTTCATGTGGATCGCGATGTAGTTATATATGTATTTATTTTTATTTTAAAATTTCTTTCTTTCGGGCAGGTGACGAATCGCGATATTCGTGTGATGTTTAGCGATAATGAAGGCCATTGTATCGTTTCGGATGTTGAAGGACTCAAACTAATAAAAAGAATAATTCGCGCACTTTAGTAAGCGGTCATCACGTTTTATTCACATGTCCTGCGTATGCATCGCTTGGGGAGACGTTTCTTCCAATGATTCAGGATTAAAATTGCTTTAGTTTCTTCTTCTCTTTTCATTTTTATATACTGTGGGAAAATCAACAGGTGCTCTTGCCGCTGTGGTTATTTCAATATGTTTTTGTTTTTATTTTTATATTTTGTTGCCATAGTAAAAGGATGTCTGTGAAAGGAATTTTATGACTGACCAAGCGATTTCCATAGCCATGGTGTTGTGTGCACGTTTATGTGTTTATGAAAACCCCTTTTTAAATAAAAGTTCGAAATGAGGACAAAAGTTTCAAATAAAGTCTTTTAAAACACCTTGCATCTTAAAGTTTCTTTCGACTGCATTATGTTTTGCAAAATTTTATTCTTAACTGAGAGTTTTAATAAAACTCCCTTGGAAAAGACCAACAATAACAGTGAGTAAATATTACAAGTAATCATAAACAAAAAAAATAAAAAAAAAAAAAAAAATTTAAAAGCCGCCACATGAATAAGATAACAAAAAAGACAAAAAAAAAAAAAAAAAATAAAAATCACAAACGTAGTGGCGGCATACATCAAAGCGCAATCTCTGCACTAAGGCACACGCCATTTACAACATCAAAGCATGCCGACAAATTTTTTGCGGCTGCGCGTAGAGATGTTGAAGAACTGCCGCCGCCGTCAACTGCAGAGTTAGTTACAATGTATAAATGTAATACAAAACGAACACAAGTGGAAAAAGTTATCAAAGACCTATAACTGAATAAGTTGGAAAACAACACAAAATAATACCAAATATATGAATGCGTTTACAGATGATACTAAATTTGATGCGAAGATAATGGAACCACGTCCTCGCATCGACTATCGACTATAACCTATTTGCGCAGCATCGCAACAATGATTATTCCAAAAAGTAAAAATATTCCTTAAAAACAATATCGATGTCCTCCCGTCTTATGAAATATGGAGATCAAAATGTTTCCGGCGCTATTGTCGACTCCCCTCGTTATATCAATTGAGTTACCCGGTTCAGAGCATATGGGAAATGGGAAGATTTCGAAATGCGTGTGTTAAGTAAAAACTTGGCAAGTCATTGTCGTTGATCACAACAAAAACGCTGCTGTTGCTTAATAGGCTAGGAAATCTAAAATAGTGCCAGCTTCTGAGCCGCCGAAATCGTGTGATAGGTAATGATAATGAATTAATGAAAAGTAAGCCTTGTGAAGCTATGTTTATGTTGAAATTCGCTGCCGATGTAACGATAGAGGCAACTAAGATGAGCTATTAATAAGAGCTCGATTTTTCCCGGTCGCCTGAGAAACAGTCCATTATGATAATTGTGCTGCCCGATATGATATGATTAGAATTCTTTTTATGGTAGGTTTGCCATGGGTTAGGGAAGCAAGTCAACACGATGCGTTGGCCCCGATGTTTTCCCAGTGTTCTATTATTTACATCGAGTCACCTTTTTTTTTTTTGTCCGTGTCTTCTGAGAGCATTTGCTTCGAATCAGTAGGGCTATGTATGTAGGATCTTGTTTATTATGAAACATTAGGTTGACGATGAAATTTTCTCGTCCATATCCTGCCAAGTTCATCCGCTTTTGTTTCCCTAAGGCCACTAGCTAGTCTCTTCGGTCAAATGTTTTCCTTTCTTTCCCAAGACGATTTCTTAGTATTTTGTTTTAGAAAAGCGAAGAATGGCGATTGTAAGCTACACGAATCGTACGTATGCCACAAATGCACATTGAATTCTGGTTTGTAAAGAGAATAACGTGTTAGCAATGGAAGCGTAGAACGATTAAGAAGAGGAATAACGTATACATAAAGGAAAGAAGAAAATGTCAAACTGGAGTTTACCGCAATAAACATGTATTGTTCGCTGTATTGACACCCCTGTGAACACACATTGAATGACCAACGCGTCTGCATAGATAAAACGGTGTTATTTTTTTCAATTTTCTTTGATGCAAAAATTAATGACAGCTCATCTTGTTCGCAATTACGTTAATCGAATGTGATTTTCACATGTTAATCTTCTCGAGCTCTTTTTCCGATTTATTTCAGAACATAGTAGTCGTAATATTTTGAATGTCATTTTGATATGCTAGAACTTAGGCGACTGTAGGCTGGCCAGGAAGTCTCTATGCAAGAGATGATTTTCGGGTCTTCAGTGGTTTGTAGAAGACCATAGTCTTATTATCAGATTGTTCAATCAATAATCCTGGCTAGAATCGGAAGAAGTTTCCTTGAAGTATTATTCTTTTCCCCATGTAGTCAACTGCACATGATTCATTAAGTCCGCCTAGGTTTTTATGAATTTACTCTTCTTGGGCACTGAATGCCTATGGAGATAAATTCGGTGGTATTCCAGAAACTATGGGTAATTCAAGCGCAACAGTGGTTTTAAGTGTCCTATAATATAGCTCAGGGTTATAGAGTTAGAACTCTGGGAACCACGGAGATCAGTTCGTTCAAGAAACATCGCCCCGCCTTTTATAGCTGCTCGCAAGAGTGTCTGTTGACTGATGAGAATGCATCATCGGAGAGTTTCGCGTTGGTCTTGCCCTATTCAGAAGGGAGAATTGCCCATACCTATTGTCGTGCCGGTTATCGAATCGCCTTAAGATCGCGTTTCATGGAGCTGTATATAGTGTAATTGCCTGTGTAAAATCAGTAGAGAGCACTGTCCAATAGATAAGCAATCTTCTGCTTGGCTTGCCAGTAGGGAAGTTTCGTGAAGGTTATGTTTGGGTCAAGTCGCGGTAAATGTGCTTGGTGAGAATGAAATTGCACTACGACCATCTTCTTGGGCAAGGGGAAAAGGAAAGTTGTTATATTATTAGTGAGTGAATTGTGGAACGGTTGGAAGGGGGGGGGGGGGGCGGACAGTCCCTATAACGTGCCTTCATTGAGTTCGTGGGCGAAAATTCTCGGAGAGATGAATAACTTTTTCGTACTTGGTGTGCCATCGAGACGAATGGGGTTACGCCTTCTCAGCCAGACACTTTCAGAAATATCTATTCAATAAATAGTCCTCATCGTCGTCACGGAAGTTTATTATCAGCTGATCATAATAAATTCTTTTCTACTTTTGCTCATTAGGGCTAGCGTTTGCTTAACCCCTATGCGAATAAAGTAAACACAGGTATAGGTATTCAGGAAGACCTGTGTTTGCTTCAAATTTTTTCCGACGGGTGCGCTGCAGACGCACTTTGCATTCAATCCAAATATGTTTAATGTATTTCGATAAATTTGTGCAAGATTTGAATTTTTTTTTTTTTGATCATAATGCATATAGGATAGGGATATGTGTGGAATAACGCATCGGGCAAATGGACTCCATGATTTTGCTTGCGCTTACGCACATTTTTATGGCGGTAAATTCAAATCGTACGTGTATTTTGGGACACCCTTTATATGCATACAGGTATTTTTGCATTTTATTCAAATCTACACGCGCATGTTAATCTGCCTTCGTACGCATATGTACATGTGTATGCGTATATATATTAAAGCAATTATTATTGCTGCATTGCCAGTTATGTATGTGGATGATGAGTGTTTGGCATGTACATGTATCTGGGCTCGCTTCATTCAATTCATTCGAAAGTAATTAATTACCGTATATTCAAAATTATGTTGAGTAATTCTTTCTAATTATGCATGGATGTAAATGAGAGATTTTACATGCATTTACAGCATATCGATAGGTCGATGAATGATTTATATAAGCAAGTATCAAATTTGTGTTATCGATTTATGAGTACACATGTATATATATATTAAAATATGTTGTATTGAGAGAGTGTACGCCTATGTACGCGTGTACTTGTCATATATTGTAACTGCTACAAGCAAAAATTCTGATATAGGTAAGTAATGGGAACATTTGTACTACACTGCAATAAAGCAGACCTATCCACATTGAAGACGCTACTACTGTTATTGATGACAGACATGGCAAAAGTTCCTAAGCTCTCTCTGATCACTATTAAGGCTTGACACACTTTCTTAAAATATGAAAAATCTTTGCTAGTTCACTGTTAAAATCTTTCGGAGTTGAACTATTCACCTAATGTATCTTACTAGTCTTTGATTTGAAGATATTGATTGCGTTAAGCAACTTATAGCAAATCGGTTCTCTTGTTAAGCGTAGTAGTAAATTCGCGATTTCCATAAAAAATATAAAATCTATTCAGGGTCCGGTTCAGCTAACATATATCTTGTAACTTTCTGAAAAATTTATAGTTTAATTCACTTAAAAGGTAGCGCTGTTAAATATGTTAATTTGATCGTTCGATATGATCCCTTAAATATTGAAGAATGATATATAAAAGGTTTTATGAAAGGACGAATTTTTTCTGTGGCTCAAAATTGCGATTTTTTTGAATGACATCGCCTCTTAAAAATGCTTAAAACTTTTTACTACATTCTTTAAAACTATAGTCATGTGTTTCTTGACACTAGGCTCTTCGATTCGATTGTGTTGATTGTATCAGTAACGTACCTCAGCGCTCAACTGAGTGACTGCAAACATCGATTTTGGCATCATTATAATATTTTGTATCGGAGATCGGTACGATATATTTGATCAGATTTTGTAGATGATTTTTGAAAAGTAAAATAAATAAAAGAATACGAGCTTTTATGCACTTCTTTACGAATTTGTTATGATGATATCAGATACGGTTGGGCCCAAAAAACGTCCTCTTGATATTCTACAAAAGAAAGTGGTTTTACTGTTAGAGTTGGGGCGTCACCGTTTTGTCTAAAAAAAAAAAGAAAAAAAATTGCTTAAGTACCTTAATCAACCTATAATTAATTATGTGCAATTATTGCATTCTTCCAACATATTAATAAATAAATTCGAGAAAATAATCAAGAATTTCGTGCTCATAATATAGCAAACTCCCTATTTGGACTCTTTCATTAATTATGATAATCGAAGACGATCTTGAGATTAAACGCTTGATGTAGTTAGTCTAAGTGAAAGTCGGATGCGATTCAAATTACATATAGAGATCAAGTTATGTAAGAATTTAAAAGTTGATTAAACCAACTTGACTTCATAAAAGCCGGTATTTTACCAGGAAACACTCGCGTCTATAAATCTAAGGCCGTTCATTACTCAAGCTAAGTCCTTAACTTAGCCATTCAATATGGGGATATATGTATTTAGAGAAGCAGACAATACAGACGAAAAATATTTTAAATTTATTAATGCGCCCGGAAGAGCCTTCTCGGTAGAGAGATTCGAATAGGTCTCACCTGGCATCTTAAATCATGCAAATTTTTCTGAATCAAATTCATATAAACAATTTTTGTTTTTTCATTTTTAGTTTTGCACGATTTCAAGGAATTTCTATTGGTAACGTTAGGCTTGAGGTTGACGTAGCGGATCTCAAGACGAAATATCCAGCTGTTATACACTTAACACAGCAAGTGGTACAAAAATATTTTATACGTATGCTACAAGTACAAACAAATCTTAACAATTGTATGATACGAAGATTTTGACAAACAGTTTGTTTGATTTATAATGAAATGAGAAACAATTCAGTCATAAATGCAGGTGCCTGACGTCGACATATTAACAGCAGTTTGTAATGTATCTTGTGTGTCAATTTGCTGCGAGCGTATATATGTAAAGGGAAAAAGAGAGATTTACTAAAGATTTTAGATGAATTTTGTTTTTATCCTTTTTTTGTTTTCTTGTTCCCTTTCATTTTATTTGTTCTGATGATGACAAAAGAAAAGAAGCAGATTTTGTATAGAATGCAGAGAAGAAAGATCTGTGGTGTGTATATGACATTGACAATGCAAAATGTAAATGCGCGTGCGATTCGTTTTGTCCAACGCCCAATAAGCGAAATGGCAAAAGATGCTCTTTGACTTACTTTACGGCGGCATCAAAATATAACAAAGTCAAAGGATTTGCATGCAAATTCGTTTGTGTTGTGTTTGTGTTCCTTTCATAAATAGCACATTGCAAATTACTAGGAAAAGTCCTTATAAATCCATTTTTTTTTTTTTTCACCTAAGTAGCAAACATAAAGAAAGGTACGCTAACTTTGTGTTGATTTTTGTAGTTACCTTAAATGCGTATCTGATATGCCGGAAAGTATAAAAATTCTTGACTTGGATTCGATTTAATCACGATCAATTACGTTTCGGTCTGTCATCTGATCGGAACGATTAGGCTAATGGAAATTAAGATATAAAACTTGAGCTTGATGCACATATTTTTAAACAACATGTTATTAATAGCGATAGAGTATTTGAGGGATTTGACGATGGGCGTGCTTATCTGTTCGCCCACTAGAGATTGAAAGGGAATTGCTAAAACAAAAGTATTATTTCTTCTTTCTTAAACCAAGACTTATATGATTTCGTTTAAACTAGATTCCATTTGAAGCAGTAAACTCATGCTTACGCCTATTGAAGCTCTCTTTCTAGTTTTCCTTTTGGGCATTCAACGATTCATAAACGTTCTACGAACCGGCAGTTACAGGTTTAGAAAAAATAACAAGACGGATGGAACTCTGTCTGGCATGCGAACAACTCTTAGCCTTCCACATCAGCTTAGCCTTTCATCTGACACTCGCTGATATTCAAACAAGCTAAACTATAAAGTATTTTATGGTTGAATTATCGACCGAATTGTTGTGAACGATAGACTGATTTAATACTAAAATATTGATGGAACTACTCAGGGGTACGATGGTGAATTTTACAACGTTATGGTTCTCGCTCAGTGAATCAGTTTGATTGAACATCGTTCTATGACAATTTCTATGAGTTCCATTACAAAATCCTTTCGGAGTCGCCGAATTTGAGAGAAATTTCTTCTTCAATATAAACGCAAATAAGAAAAACCACAAAATGAAGTCGAAGAAACCTCACGGGAATACTTGGCGAGTTGACAATCCCTTTAACTTATAATTTAAAATTTGGAGCGACTTTTTTAATTAGAAAAGTTCATGTACTCTTAGAAGGTGTACGACAAGACATAAAATAAATTTCTTATCTCTAATAAGATGATATGGGCCTAAGGTGTGCAGACTCTTGAGAATTTTGATATACATGTCACTATATCGAGTCCATGTAAAGATTTGATTAAATTTGTTTTGCTTGGTTCGAGAGGATTTTTATCTTATATGCTCGACATGCACGATTAGATGTTTTACTCTCTTTCTTCTCTTTCTTTCCTTGATAATCATTAGAAGTTTGTTTATGCAAATATTAAATTAATAAGTTTAACTCACATGATGAATTCAAGGCCAAAGTGATAATCTTTACTTTCTCATATATATGTAACACTTGTGCTGAGCATAAACTTTATCAAAAAACAGATTTGCTTTGTCCTAATGGCATAGGCAATTAGAACAAAAGCAACTATGTTGACACTTGGAGAGAGATTAACTTTGGTACTCTGGTTTTGGTTTGGTTCATTCGTAAAAAACTAATCCTCAGGATCATAGTTGAAATTTAATTCTTGCTGTATTAAGCGTCTAGTGTTCTGCCACTCTGCACTCTACACCATTTATGATAAGAGAATATAGAGTTTTTGTTCATGTGCATAGAGCCCACAAGTACTTGAGAGAGAGACCCATTCTACATATGTGGGATAAGTTTCATTCCTACAAAAACGAAGTCATACGTATATATATATATATATATATATATATATATGTATGTATGTATATATAAGAAAAAAGTTTACAATTTAATATTTTATGATAAAAACTAGACCATGTAACGACTTTACGTATAGTTCAACCCGGCGAATATTTGAGCTAAATAGGACATTTTGTCTGACCCATTTCCTATATAAGAACTCTCTTTCGAACAGTTGCTTGTAACTTCAAATGGTATAATTTTTGATAAATGAAAAATTTTACTAGCCAAAGTGGTGTAGGGTACTTATTATGCCTTGAATGGAAAATACTTTGTAAGAACATTATGAGGAAATGTGTGAAGATGTATTTCGAGCAGAGAGTAATGCATTGTAATCCATTATGCAATAAATACTACAATGCATTCTAGCTGAGTCCAAAATGCCTTGAATAAGTTATCCTATTATTGTTCTCATCATTAACTTAAAAAGTCGCTCATTTTTATTACTTGAACTTAAATAATTCATTAGGTTGATCGGTAAGACTTAGTCCGCCTTGATATAGGCGCTTGTTCTCTGAATAATGTCGTAGGAAAAATAATATTGTAGGAAATCGTGATTCATTATCGTTCTTCTTTATTGACGGCATTTATTAAAATTGATTCTAATCGTAGAACAAATGAATAAAAATCAAAAAAAGCGTAATTATTTCATATATGAAATTATGAATAAAAAAATTATTCACAAGACATACGGTATGTGCCTATATATGTAAAATTAAGCAGGGTGGTCCGCAACGGCTGGTACAAACGAATGCATATTATCCTCATTGCATTGTGGAGTTTAGATGATTCGTTTGATCGAAGAGCGAATATATATATATATATATATATGCATATATATATACATATATATGTATATATTATTTAGGAGATGTAATAAATAATAATAAAAATACCTTCGATTTGATGAGAATTTAAAAAAAAAATTAAAAAAAAAAAAAAATAAAAAATAAAAAATAAAAAAAGTGTGCGCTTACCGCAAAGAAACACATATCAATTGTTGATGCCGACAAATTTAAAAATTACACTCATGCATTTTGTATGCGGATGAGGAGTACGATTCTGAGAGATGTAAACAAATCACAACGGGATACTTAAGGGAATAAAAAAATCATAATCAGGGATTCTCCGCTGGCCAGGCGGTAATGTGTGTATTCCGTTTAAGGAGTGTTACTTTTGTGCACAAACTTGCTTGCGCTTATTCGAAACAACAAAAACAATAACAACAACTACAATCAATATAGTATTGTGCTCGAATACATATACATATACATATCTATATATATGATGGTACACAGAAATGCTAAAAAGCGTTAATCATTGACAAACACAAAGCGAACGGCTGGGACGGCTTATATAAAGCGTGTGGATCTTGTTAGCTTCAATGTCACATATATAAGACTTAATGAATTTGCTTGATCTGTTTATTATCATCGTTCACAGCGGCGGTTCTCTTTAGTAAATATTGTTATTTTCTTTTCTTGTTTTTTCATCTTCTTCTTTTTCTTTCTTTCATCCTTGTATCCGTCCGTCATGTCTTTCGTTAAATAAACGCTTTTGTATATCATTGAATTGTGGCGTGGCTTTAGATTTGTGTTAACTGCTCTTCCTTCGCTTGCGTTTGATCTACATTAAGATATTATGGTCTCTCCACATATATAATGACAAAAATATTAATAACAATATTATTAGAATACATTTACAAATACATTACATAATATTTTAATATAATATATTATACACTAATTAAATAATATTATTATTATTACATGTCCGAATAGGGTAAAAATTGCCTATGTATTTATTTTAGGGATTCGGATCCAATGCAAAGTTGCATTAAAAAAAGTTTTTCGTTTTGTTGTTTTTATAAAAAAATTTTTCTTACATACATCGGTTAATTTGCATATCCTCCTATGTGTGTCTGTCTTATTTAATTATTATTCTCAATGGGTGAAGGAAAACTCCATTCCAAAGAACTTTCCGTTTTATAAAGAAGTAGTTCAACTTGAACTATGAGTTTTAGTGAACATTGATCAAAGTATATTTTCCAATGATGTATAAGCATTTGAAAATATTGAATCTCAGCTGTATTCTCAGATGTTCGGAGAATTAATTTTATTTTGATTTAAATACTGAAACAGAGATTCGTCACCCCATAGTCAGATCGGTAGGCTGCCGAGTATACAGAAAACATCGAACACTGTCGAAAGGCGACCAAAAAAAGTAGTGTCATTAAAACAAGTGTAACTGGTCGGTACTATCCAGAAATCTTATGGGTCTATCAACAGTGTTGTTATATATGTGGTAGACAAGACAGGAGACGCATTGAGTGATGTGTGAACTAAATATATTTGCTATGGCAACGAAAAGAGAATCAATGAAAGGTTCCAATGTATTCTATATCACTTCTTATATATGTATATTTGCCACAAAGCGGACATCTTCACCTAAATATCTATATATGTGTGTTTTTTTTTTTTTTTTCTTTAAGTGGGAAAGCATCAAAAGCCGCCCACGAGGGACAGTGCGAGATTTTAATCCGCTAAAACCGTTTGTGTTCCTACCCACTATCCTGTGGCCCAACTGCTTAGGCATATCTTCACAGAGAGGGCTTCCGTGCAGCATATTTGTCGCGAAGTTGTCTGGCAGAGCAGTCTCTCCAATTTCCGTCTGTGGTTTCTGTTGTTCGCTTATGTGCTTCGGGCAGGGAACACACGTTCAGCGTCTATTATAACATTGCAAATACCACAGAAACAGCTAGATTTGAATTTAAATTGGTATAGATAGGCTCGGAAGCACTCATGACCTCTAAATAGTTGGGTGAAGTAGAAAGCTACCTCACCGTGCTGGCTCTAAATCCATTGGGTTATGTTTGGTATGAGCTTGTGCGTACATCTTCCCTTTTCGGATCCACTTCAACGCAGGTGCCGTCCATCGATCTGTCAGAGCCTTGCCTTCTATCATGTATGCTGTTATGTTTGGTATGAGCTTGTGCGTACATCTTCCCTTTTCGGATCCACTTCAACGCAGGTGCCGTCCATCGATCTGTCAGAGCCTTGCCTTCTATCATGTATGCTGCTTCTTCAGTCAGCAGATCGATTGGCATTCTGCTTTCAATGGCCATGACAGGATTATCAGAAGTAGTGCGAAACAAGTGCAATTACTGTCAATGCGCACAAGCGATAGGCTGCTAAGATGCGTTTTTTTATGAGGGGACGCTCATTGCCTTATGCCATACAACGGATCCATATAAAATTATAGCTCTTATCATACCGATTACTACGTGTCTCCAGCTTTGCTTTGGGTCTCCGCGCATTGGGTACTAATCGCATTATCGCATTATCGCCTTTGAAGCATTCGACGTTCTCTGAGAGGCGTGTTTGAGACGCGCTTTGAATGAAAATCTCTAGTCAGTGATTATACCTATGAATCGAATTGCGTGCTGTGATAAAATTTCGACGCCACCCAGTTCAAGCGTAACTTGCCACATTCTCTTCCTGGATGTTATTACGACCGGAGTGATAGAAAGCTTTATTGAAAACACTATATATACGCCGTTATATACGCATACAATGGAAACATTTCAGCAGTAAATGTTACGGTGAACAAAGGAAAGAAATTGAAATTTTTATAATGTAGAATCATTCATTACAAGTATGAGGAATAGGGTGGATGAGGAGGTTTAGTGTATTGCATGTTTGCAATGGCTTAGGGGTCACTTGCAACTTGGATCTGCACCGGTTGTGGGCATGCCTCTGCGCTAGGTGTGTGCATGCTTTTTTTCTCTTTCTTACTCATTTATTTATACATGAATTTCTTTACTTCTCTTTATATGCTTGGTATGAATTTTTAATAATAATTAATAAAAGGTTTACTTTTAAGAGTTAATTGAATTCAGCTGTTAATTTACTTTAGCTGAGTTCCATGAGTAAATAAGTAAACGAATAAAATAAAAATTAAAAAAATAAATATATAAAGGTTTCGAGCGCTTAAGTTTTTACTGTGTGCATGAAGCACCCCTTTTTCTAACGCTCCCAAGTTCTCAGCTCACACTTTCCCAACTTCGACGTCTCTAACTTGCATAATTTCAACCTTCAAATCCTGAAATCTTCTTCACGTATCCGAGCCTTTAAACCTTAGGATTTTTAAATCTTTCAGTCTTTAAGTATTTAAAGGCTAAACAAGTTATGTTAAGTTATCTTTTCGTTGGAAACGTCCCGCCCTTACGCAATTAACTTTTTCTTTGGCTTTTATGTTGCTTATACAAACGCACAGTTGAAGTGCGGGTTTGATCTGTGGGATGAAGACAACATTGCTTTCTTCGGCATTTTCCTAAACGCTCCCAGCTTTTAGGTATCTATTTGCGGTCAGTTAATTGTATGCAATCCATTCGACTATCCGCTTATTTTTTATCCTTGTTAAGAAAATGATTAAGAAAAATATAGTCCGCCGTGCCTGGTCGTTCACCGTATTGAAAGCCGAATGGACATTCTCAACTTGTTTTATTCTACTTTCCAAATCCTGTTATTTATTGGCGTCAAGTTAGACGATTGTACGTAGCCCAAATTGTTGTCTTTACTAAAAGGTGCGCTATTTCGATATTTGGTGCGCGCCTCTGCTAAGGTAATTGGATGATATTGAAAGAATCAAAAAATGATAAAAATTAAACAAAAATAGAAAATACAAACATAAATAAAAAACGAAATCGTACTTGTTATATATAAAAAATGTAAAAAAGAAATCCTTGTTGCTATTTACTATATAGAGTATGTATACAAATAGCAAGAAGTTACAATACGGAAAGCATGTTATAAAAATTTCAAAGAAATTACGCAACGGCAGATGTTGGATGTGCCTTAAAGGATCCTAGAGCCTAATAGAAAAATGTAATCTCATTACTTACTTTCGTAAAAAGCTTGGGATATCTTGGCGGGCTGTCCCCAGTTCGGTCGAAATTTCACCAATAATATGATATCCCCTTCCATCCACATATGATGCAATGAAAATTATACTAACGTTTTCCTTGGAACTTATGGCAAAGTCTAAGTTGACTTTTCGTGTCGCGTCCTGATTGCGTTGTCTAAAACGAAATAGCTTTGAAAAGTGAGAGAGAAATTTATCCAAACTCCGCAGCGAAAAACTCGTTTCTTTTAAGCCTCAATTTAAGCGCCCCAAGAGACTGGCCAGGCTGAATGCTAAGTAGTGAAAAGTTATTTTGGTGCCTCTTGACTACTATTTCATCTAATGCACTAGCACAGGAATATAGAATGCATCTATGCGTATTTAAAAGTATTTCCATTGGAATACATATTAGTGTAGTTTCATCAAGACATTCCTTGCACAGATAAAATGCTGGGAGCGATTCGAAAGTCATTAATAACTTTGCTAAGAAATGAAAAGCGTGGGATGAAGTTTTTGACTTCACTCTACTCTGAGGCATGAGGCAGGCATGTCGGAACATGCAATTTTCAAGGATAGAAAATAAAGAAGAATATTTGAACACAGAAGGGATTAGAGATTAATGGTAAAAACTCAAAAAAAAAAAAAAAACAAATAAGAAATTTATATTCGGCGGGGGTCGAGTCCCACGAGCATACCCACCACTATGCTTTTCGCATTCTACTCGCCAAGTTCTTTTATTTGATACCCATATCGCTGGTATTATTAAGGAAAAATTATCGCCGTGTCCACTATATTCGTTTTATAACTAACCGATTTTTAGGCAGATAATACATCTTCATTTGAGGAGTGTACAAAATAGTTTTAAACGTTTTGCCTTACGATAAATAAGAATTAAACCTCAAAAGAGTGAAAAAAATGAAATTTAATTACTATTAACTTTATGTGGGCACGGCTGATTGGTTCCATTTTT